>JBBPLN010000421.1:0-20810 GCA_038089815.1 Sutorius eximius | reverse complement strand
CCCGAAGGAGAAGGCCCCGAAAGCAAGCCAAAGTCCGTCTGGTTCAAGCCAGTCACTGGGCTATTCTCGAAGAAGGATGGCGGTCAACCCGTTTCAGAGTTTGTGGTCAACAGGCCTGCGTCAGGCTTTCGTCCTCATCCACAATTGACGATCTCGGTTGAAACTGCTTCGGTGGCTACGCGGAGAGACTTCCCGAAAATTGATAGCACACCTCCTTCCCCTGTGCGTGAAGAGGCACAATCGGTCCGGTCGGTTTCGCCAGTCCCTCCCACACTTCCTTGGATGAGAAACTTTCCGCCGAAAAAGGCCATCCCCCTCACCATTCCCCCGCCACCTCCAGGCCGCCCGCTGGGTAGCAATGTTCCTACGGATGTCGGCTCTACTCCTCCAGACCAAGGACCTCTGGCCATGCCACTTCATAACGCCTTTGAGCAACGTCCACCGTCTCCGAGACCCATCCATCTCACACTCTATCCCACGTTCCTTGCATCTCTCTCCGATGCCGCCTCTTCACATGAGGGACAGACGCGTTCGTCAACAGCTCCCGTGCAAGCCACACCACCCCAAGCGGGTCATGCCAATCGCAGTCGACACGAGTCCACAGGGTCAACCTCACGGCTTCTTACGAATATGTATGTACAATCGCCAGGCGAGCCGGTTGATCCGTTTGCTACGCCTTTCGATGACGATGCCGGCATCGCGAACCCTGCAAAGACGAAGAGAATCACGAATCCTTTCGCTGGCTTTGCCTTGTAATACGTGTAACACTGGACGTCACGGACTCACATCGCATCACCCGACGACAGCCCACATACTTTATCGCTGACGCTTAATACCATTGTTCACTAAGTAATATTTCTGTATACTCACACAGAGGCGCTCGACATCTGATGTATCTATAATGGATAGTACCGTTTGTTCTGCTTATACACACTTCCGCTCTGGCTAGGTGGCAGATGTACTCGGCGAATCAATCTGATGTGTCGGTTGTTATCGGTACAGCATGGTAGGCTGTGCTCTGCACGACAGCCACATGAAGGGAGGCCCCCCCAGCAATGTGATACTCTGAGCCATGTGTGTCCCTTTTTAAAAGCACCTACAACATTCTCATTGTTCAGCTGGAAAATCAGCGCGCCAACAAGTGCTCTGAAATAATCTGATCCACTCTCGGGTCGATTTTTCCCAGAATCTCAACTGTCTCCGTCTTCAGGCAAGTAATAAAGAGCGCGCGTCAGCCGAATCCGCTCTCCAGACTCAACAAAACCAGAGATGCACTTACCCACAAACGTCTTGATATCTCCCTTCCTTCTTCACTCAAAACATAGTCACTCTCCTCAGCGACCTCACAACAGGATACGTATCGTCCGTGTCGAACTCTCTCACCCAATCCCACGGCGGGATGTACGAGCGTGCGGCTCCCCATCTCAGTCGTGCGGGCAAATAGCAACTTCATCACACGCACCGCGAAGGCCACGAACGGATTGCTCTCGATCGAGCGGGTGAGGCGGGAGTGACAAAACCCAGGATTGATTGCCGATACAGAGACGGGCGTCGGGTTCGGTAGACGAGAGGCGAGTTCGCGGACGAACATAACTTCCAACACTGGACATTTTTATTTAGGCCAAGGTTAACATCGTGACCATGTGCCAACGAAGCTTTTACTCACGCTTCGAGAGTTCATAGCGCTTTCTCATCACACTACGCGAGCGGATCAGCGCCGGGTGTGCATGTCATACGGTACAGGATACTTGCGATGCAGTGCAATATTCCTCATCGTTCAGCTTTCCGAGGATGGTGGGCCAGCTTTCGGCTCCCTTGAGTTTGTTGGCTAGGAAGTGGGCTTCACTCGAAACAATGACAAGCCTCGAAGCATTGGATGATGTCGTCGACTTGACGAGGTGAGGAAGCATCAAAATGCTGAGCAGTGCTGTCGACAGATAGTTCACTTGCAGTCTAACAAAAGAATAAAGAGTCAGCGGAGTGGCATCGTGCTACACGTATGCTTATGACGAACGTGGACTCCCATCCGTCCCGCGTCTTTGTATAGGTCATGGTTGATATAGCTGCATTGGCAATAAAAGCGTTCATCGGGAAACCCTCCAATTCGACCCTGTCAGCAAACTGGCGAACAGAGTCAAAAGAACCCAGTTCCAATGACCAGGCCTGGACACCATCAAACATGGCCCGCTGTTCGACATCTGCGACGGAGACCTCAAGTCAGCGATGATGAAGAGAACGACGTGGTTCACGTACCTCGCTTAGCTTGCTCGGCCTTGGCCTCGTTGCGGGCCGTGAGCAGGAGTCTCCTGGGTCTGAGTTTTGCAAGATGAATGGCTGCCTCGAAGCCAAGACCAACATTTGCGCCCGTAACCACTATCGATTTGTCGCTGATATCAGCGTTCGGGATGGGGATCGTTGTCCACTGTTCACGGAGAAAAACGCGGACGCTGAACTTGCCCATGATGGCGCTTTAGGGCCGTTCGGGTGCTCGAAAGGTATGCAGCTTTGAGAAGGTTCAAAAGGAAAGCAGAAACAGGGTTTTCCCGCACCGTTCAAGTGCGGGACAATCAAGACCAATATGTACGACGTTGGGCGCAATGAGAACATTGTGCACCGTGTGTGTCACATCACCGAAAGCTTCCACCAGTGATTCAGTGATCCGAGTAGGGCTGGGCGCAAGGCTGGGCGGCAACCACATGATCAGACAGGGCCTATGATACAGCACATTGAGGTCCATGGAACTTAAGTGATAGACCGGTGGGCTGAAGCGCTGATCTAGAGGCCCGCGGCCCAGTGCCATCACAGCTATAATTGTCAGCGAGACAAGGCACCACGATTTCCCTGGACCGCAGTCTGCCCAAACGTACTGGCCCCAAGCGAAATGGACGGCGTTCTTCAATGACCGACTCCTTCTCCAGACTCAAGGCCCGCAGTATGTCGGGGAGCGCCGGCGGATGGTCGAATTAGCCTTCATCATGTCGAGGTCAAACCCTACAGAAGAGACCCCACATTTAAAAGGCCCCGTCTACGTGTCCGCGCCGAGTGCACTCCTCCATGAAGCCCCACCGACGTCTCCGAGAACCCTTTCCACCTCAGCCTGCTCCAAATTAAGGATAACCTTCCGCTCGCTTACCGGTTTTCGCGCCGCTGTGAACCCGTCCTCCATGAGCATCGCCCGCGACGCAAGGTGGGAGTCTAAGACGAAACTGAGTTCGCCGAGCGTGGGTGCGCGAGTGGACATTCCTTCTCCAAGTGTTTCCACATAGATTAGATGTTGACGCTCAACCTATCAAACGATATAAATGCCGGTTACTGGTGATATGTCCGAGGACTTACCTCCCCCCATTTGATTTCTTCTACACCCTCCCTCTTCATACACTTTACCAGTGCAGCCAGCATAATTCTTTCGTGTAAGCTCAGCTCTCTCAAGAACGCTGCCGTTGGACTATTTTGCATCACTTTAATAACTTCCTTCACGTCCTCCATGCCCGCAGCCTTTCCTTTGGGATGTACAAGCTCCACGGCTCGTCTGCAGATGTCCAAAACGCGACGAGCATCACCAGATATAGAGGACACTTTCATGGACGCGAACTTGACGCCATCAACAGTAATGACGTCGTGTTGGTGCTGGGGTGGGAGATTTTCTTTGGAAGCGAGAAGACGAGCGTGCACGATTTCCTGAAGTTGGGGCGTCGTGTATGGCTGGAAATTTATCCGTGTCATACCTTTGGATCATGGTTAAATCATGTCGGAAGATCCTCATGACCGTTCTCTTACCCAAACGACTGCGAACACGTCCACTCATCACCCTCTCCGGAAGGTCCATGGTATTCGCGACCGCAAGTACGACGAGTTTTGACCCGGCTAATGTTGGCCAATTGAAGAAGTTATAGACAACGTCTTGCTTTGTCGTGACCAGCTGGTCCAATTCGTCCATTAGCACAACACTGGAGAACCATGGATATGTCGTTAACGACTGATACCTAACAGTTGGGACACACTACCAACCATGCATGACCACCGGGACCCGATCTAACACCAGCACTGAAATGGTTGCTGAGTCGCTTTAGCGCTTCCTTTGCACTGACTTTGAGATGACCCTCTGTAGAGACATCGTGACCAGAAATCGTTTCCCAAAGGAGGTTGTAGGCTGCTGATGGCTCGGGAATTCTGAGCCCGTTAATCTCGACGTATGTGAATGGGATTATTTCCTGCGTAACAGGATGAACAATAACCGCTAGTGGATGGTCGAAACGTAACCCTGACGCACCCCATTCTCTGCCATGCGCTTAAGTTCGCGTACGACAGCATGTACGGTCGCTGTTTTTCCAGTTCCAGGCACTCCTGAAATATCTAAGGGAACCGACAGTTAGCAGCCCCGGGGGTAGGACCAAGATACCCACAAACACATCCTCCGCTCCCTTCTTCGAGAAGTTCTTCTACCGTACGCAAGACACGATTGTATTCTTCTCCTCTGCAAGGGAGAATGTTTGGACGTGCAGCTACATGTAGAACATGCATGGCCCTCAACCACGCATCCTGGGGCAACTTTTGTAGTTGCTTATAATGTTCCCGTGTCAGATCTGGGGGTGGGAGGCGCACGACTGCTCCTTTACGATTATTCCTCTTCTGGATTGCGGCTTTGGAATGAGGGGTTGGTGCAGCAAGTTTGTTCGAGCGAGACTTTCGGGGTGTGGACTTGGACGGGGTGCTGATCGTGCGTTTACGTTTACGGGATGGTGTCTTTGTGAGATCGTCCTCGAGCACTTCGCTGCGAGCGTCAGGCTCAGAGTCGGGATCATTAATACCCGTGGTGGGCAGTTCGTCATTGTCACTCTCCTCGGCAGGTTCTTGATACTCATAGTTAGCGTCCGTTTCCCGTGCTAACGATTCGTCCGCCTCTATGATCTTTTTGAGTCTTGGTTGCTTCTGAGCACGGGTAGTTTTCTGTCTTGGAAGTTCCACGAGAACATTCCAGGACCTTCCGCTACTCTGCTCCTCGTCCGAACCAGTAAGCGCGTGGCTTTTGTGATGGCTCCAAGCAAAATCGAAGTAGAGCCCTTTCCTGGAGTCGAGGGCGTAGCGACAATAGAACAGCGTGATGTCACTTTGTCTGAAATATACCGAACGCGAGCGCCTAGTGGGGACGACTTGACTGGGGTTCTCCTTGGGGGAGAGGTCGGTTACGGTGCAGTGGCGAACGACATTCGAAGGTGGTAAGATTGCTTCGGTGTCAAGGGTGAAGTAGATTTCGTTCTTTCGAGGCGTTGGTAGTGATTTAAAAAAGTCTGCTCGAAGACTCACTTCGGTGTGCTCCCTGCGCGGACGTACACGAGGAAGTTCGATAGGTCTTTGAAACCAATGTATCCGAACAAACATGCTTTGCACTCCCTCCGACTCATCTGTCCTGAGCTCCCACATGGATGCGATGACCCCAACGCTATCATACCTCGCGGCGCCCGTTGAAACGCACACAGTATCCCCGACTTCGAACATTTCTCGAGTGTTCGCCTCGGATCTCGAGGACCTTGGCTTTCCTTTGAGAGAGGGTGGCGGGATCGGCTTCGAACGCGTAAACGAGCGGTAAAACGCGGTCTGCATATTGGTTGAAGGCTTCCAATTCTCATCCTCTGCAAGGGCCTCGTAGTCCTGTGGGACAGAGGGTCTGACATAGAACGGTTCCGACGACCAGGAGGTGGACTTGTCGGCCCATGCGCTGGGATGTACAGGGTTAACGAGCTGCTGGTAACGCCTCGAACGACGCGAAGGTGTTGCCCGGGTGGACATGATGAACGTTAGCGTTTAAGCGTGTGACGAACGCGTCTTGTCACGCGTCTCCATTAGATAAACTCGGGCGATCCCTCCACGATATTTCTCCGTCCGCTACCACCACTGCCCGGTGAGTATCTCTGCCGATCGCTCGACGCCCATTCCCTGACTCCGTACGCGGACAGACATGCTCGTCCTGTATGGATCGTCCGCGCTTACAGAAACAAAGCGTCAGATCCTTCTGCGTAATATCCAGGCCATAAACGGCGACATCCTTTCCGTCGATGCCGTTTTCATCCATCTCGTGAACTGTCGGACGCAGGCGCTTGAGCAGGAACTCAGCAACGACCACTCATATCACAGGAAATCACTCACTGCTCTCCTTGACTATGGCCACCATGTCCAATTGCCCCACACACTAGCCACCCTCCAAAGCGGTCAAAATACTGCCTATGTTGTCCCGAGAGCAGGCTCTATATCTCCGTGGAGCAGCAAGGCGACGGATATCGCAGCCATCTGCAAGCTCGGGGAGCACATGGAGAGGATCGAGCGAGGAATCGCATACGCTTTCCATTCGGAACAGGGCAGGACATTAGACGACACGGTGGTTTCACAAATCTCACATCTACTCCATGACCGCATGACGCAAACCATCCAACTCACGCTACCCCATGAAGACGTGATTTTCAAGCATCAAGATCCCAGTCCTTTGCGGACGGTCGAGTTAACAAGCCAACTCGACGAAGTTGTGGATGCTGTCACTGCAAGAGAACGGCTCTCTGCAGCTAACAAATCACTGGGCCTTGCCCTCGCATCCGATGAAATCGATTATTTAATCGAGGCTTTCGTAGCTGGACCATCTCCGGTCAACCGCAATCCTACCGATGCTGAGCTGTTTATGTTTGCTCAGGTTAACTCTGAGCACTGCAGGCACAAGATTTTCAATGCTGCTTGGACCATCGATGAAAATCCTCGCGACAAATCCCTTTTCCAGATGATTAGAAATACAGAGGAAAAATGCCTTAACAAGGCTATTTCTGCCTATTCCGACAACGCTGCTGTCCTCGAGGGATCAACCGTCCCTATATTTGGCCTCTGGCCTCGAGAATCTAGAGAAGCCCAAGTTTATACCTCGAAAGAATCCGAGCCTTATCCTATCCTTGTGAAAGTCGAGACCCACAACCACCCTACAGCAGTTTCTCCATACCCAGGAGCGGCAACCGGTTCTGGCGGGGAAATCCGTGATGAAGGCTCTGTCGGCCGAGGGTCCAAGCCCAAAGCTGGTTTAACTGGCTTCACTGTGTCCAACCTTTGTATCCCGGGCTATGAGCAGCCATGGGAAACTGACTTTGGTCGCCCATCCCACATCGCATCGGCCCTGGAAATCATGATCGATGGTCCACTGGGTGCAAGCGCATTCGACAATGAGTTCGGGCGACCGGCCCTTGCCGGGTATTTCCGCACATTCTCGGAATTTGTGCCGATCTCCGTGGATGGGGCGAAGGAAATCAGGGGTTATCACAAACCCATCATGATCGCTGGCGGTTACGGAAATGTACACCCACGTTTCGCGAAGAAATCGACCATTGAGCCTGGCGCCAAGATAGTCGTGTTGGGAGGTCCCGGAATGCTAATTGGTCTGGGAGGCGGGGCCGCGTCGAGCCAGGTTTCTGGTGCCGGTTCAGCAGAGCTTGATTTTGCGTCTGTTCAGCGAGACAATGCAGAGATGCAGAGACGGTGTCAGCAGGTTATTGATGCATGCATAGGTCTGGGAGATGGGAACCCGATTCAGAGCATCCACGATGTCGGTGCTGGCGGGCTATCCAATGCACTACCCGAATTAGTGCACGATTCCAGGCTCGGAGCGACATTCGAGATACGAGATGTCCTCATTGCAGATAGCTCCATGTCGCCGATGGAGATCTGGTGCAATGAGAGTCAGGAGCGATATGTACTCGCCGTCTCCGTTGAAAAGGTTGATGACTTTGAGGCGATTGCGAAACGAGAACGGTGCCCGTTCTCCGTCGTTGGTCGCGCTACGAAGAAAGAAGAATTGATCGTCACGGATCGCCTCCTCGGTCAGGATGTCATCAATCTGAAAATGTCCACCCTTTTTAGCAAACCCCCACGTATGTCCCGGAAGGACAAAACGCGAAAGATCTCATTCAACAACTTTGACACGTCCTTGTCCACCTATCTCCCCAATATAACCGATCCTATCTCGATCGCAGTCGATCGCGTACTTCGCCTTCCGTCCGTTGGCTCCAAGTCCTTCCTTATCACTATCGGAGATAGGTCCATCACTGGTCTAGTTACGCGCGACCAAATGGTTGGTCCTTGGCAGGTCCCTGTCGCTGACGTTGCTGTAACCCGCTCTTCCTTCGGGTTTGACGTCCTCGCCGGCGAAGCCATGGCAATGGGCGAGAGAACTCCTGTCGCTCTCCTCAAACCCGCTGCATCGGCGCGCATGGCAGTCGCCGAGTCTTTAACCAATATCGTCGCAGCTTCCATTCCGGACATCTCCCTCGTCAAACTAAGTGCTAACTGGATGTGCGCTGCGTCAAAGGAGGGTGAAGGCGCAGCGTTGTACGAAGCCGTCACCGCTGTGGGATTGGAGCTTTGCCCTGCACTCGGAGTTGGTGTCCCGGTCGGCAAAGACTCTATGTCCATGTCAATGAAGTGGAAGGAAGGGGACGAACATCGGGAAGTTAGTGCCCCTTTGTCGCTCATTGTGACAGCATTCGCACCCGTGGATGACATTTCCGCAACCTGGACTCCCCAACTCCGCACAGATGTTGGCGAGCCAACGGTCCTTGTATTTTTCGACCTTGCGGGAGGGAAGAAGCGCATGGGTGGGTCAGCGCTGGCGCAAGTGTTCAAACAGATTGGATCGGAGGCGCCTGACGTTGTTGATCCTTCCGTGCTCAAAGCCTTCTTTGGTGGTTGCCAGATCGCCAGAAAAGCTGGATTGATCCTTGCCTATCATGATCGCTCTGACGGCGGTTTGTTCACTACCCTTGTGGAAATGACATTCGCGGGTCGGGTTGGCGCAGACATTACACTTGACCCATTAGGTTCTTCTGGAGAAGCCATTGCGACGCTGTTCAATGAGGAGCTTGGGGCTGTGGTCCAAGTGCGCAAGCACGCGGTGGACGAATTAAAATCCACGTTCACCAGCGTGGGTTTCCCTGCTACTGCGATCTTTGAGATTGGGAGCGTGAACGAGGATCCTACCAACGAGGATTTCGTTATCCGGGAGAGCTCTGGCGTACTGTTCTCTCGCACTCGAGGAAACCTCCAGGAAATCTGGTCAGAAACGTCGTTCAGGATACAGAGTCTCCGCGATAACGCTACCGCTGCGAAGCAGGAATTCAATCTCATAAACAGCTCAAACCACAAGGGCATATATTACGAACTCACCTTCCCATATAACCCACCCCCTTCCCGTGATCTGACAAACCGTCCCAAAGTCGCCATTCTGCGAGAGCAGGGTGTCAATGGTCATGTTGAAATGGCTTGGGCATTCACCGCAGCAGGGTTCGACGCCATTGACGTACACATGGACGACATCCTGAGCGGAAAGGTTGTTTTGGCCAAGTTCCGTGGGCTGGCTGCATGCGGTGGTTTCTCCTACGGTGATGTCCTCGGAGCGGGGAAAGGCTGGGCTCATTCAGTTCGCCTAAACGAACTCGCGAGGACGCAATTCCAACAGTTCTTCGAGAACGACCTTTCATTCACGCTGGGCGTTTGTAACGGATGTCAGTTCCTTAGCCATCTTCGTGATCTAATACCTGGTGCGGCAGATTGGCCAGATTTCAAGCAGAATGCCAGCGAACGGTTCGAGGCACGGGTTTGCGTGGTCCAAATCTCGCAAACCGATGTGACGCGGCGTTCCGTGTTCCTCCGAGACATGGTGGGCTCCAAGCTCCCCGTCCCCGTCGCTCACGGAGAGGGACGGACCTCGTTCGCCGATGGCCATTCTCAGTTGCAGGCCTTGCAGACCGCAGGTCTCGTTGCCACACAATATGTAGATTCTGAGGGATTGCCGACTCAACTGTACCCCATGAACCCCAATGGAGGTGTTGATGGCATCGCCGGAGTACAGACACCGGACGGTAGGGTGCTTGCACTGATGCCTCACCCCGAACGAGCAACCACCCTGGAGAGTAATAGCTGGTACCCAGCTACGTTCTCGGATGGTTGGCATGGCGTGGGCCCATGGTTCCAGTTGTTCCAAAGCGCGAGGGCCTGGGTAAATTGACAGTGAGTTGCTTCGCAACGTACGTTGTTCAAGAGTTTGACGTGTGTTGTCAGACCAAATCAAGATCTCGATGATTGTTTGCAGAAAGATTTATTGATGTAAGTTGTTCAGAGGGCTGGCACCGTATACTGTTGGAAGTATCATCAACTTGACCAATTTAGAAAAGAAAATCGTCGTTGCAGAGCGGTGTACTAGATTTATCCAGTCGGTCACATCAATGGATCAAACTTTTCAGGATATGCACACAGCTCTGAGCGCAGTGATTTGTCACACCTTAAATCGAACATTTCATTTCGGATAGCAGAGGCTTATCCACATTTATGTACAGGTGTCACATCATGAATGTTGTTTGCACATGTTGTCCAAAGGCCTTGGAACCTAACAAACCAAAATAACGCGGGCTTCGTGACCCATAATCACTCCGACGCGTAGCACGAACCTCTACCACATTTCTCCTCAGCGGTCTCCGGATTTGACATGAGCAACAGCACTGGTGCATTATTTTTTGCGGATCCTGATGACTTGGATGCATCTAGGGTTCCAGCGGAAGATGACCGGCATACGCAAGACGTTGTGGACACGTCGAAATCTACAGGGGTGGAAGTTGTTTCGGTTTCGTCTCAACAGGTCCGCGAAAAACGGCTGTTCTTCCCTGATAGTGACGACGAGGACAATCCAACTTTCGAAGCCCCGCTAAAGTCTATCACCATGACACCCCTTGCAGAGGCTGACACAGCAAGCGACCTCGAGTTGCCCACTGTCGAGGAGGTTCCACGCGCCTCGAGCGTCAGCAGTATTTCTTCCGCTGTCTCGAGGGATTCCTCACCTCCCCTTCCTCGGTCCACTCTTCGGTCTTCCCCGCCTCCAACCAAGAAAAGACGGCTTTCACTGTCTGCACAGTCTAAACCTGCCGTCAGATCGGGCGGCACATACCTGGGTACTTTCTTAGTCCCAAATGCTTGGAGTACGGTCAAAGGCAAAGGTTATATCAATCCGGGAGACGAGATCAGTGTCGAAAGGGACAGTCCCGAAGACGTCAGCGCTACAGCGACCACTTCAGTCAAAGGAAAGAAGAAGCAACTTACCCTTAAGGCTATGTTGAAGTCTCAACCAGTCAAAAATATGAAACGGAAGACGGATACGATTGTCCGACTTACAAATAAAGGAGGATTCGGTAAGTACGTTGCTATGTAACACTGTCGCACTGTATAACCACATCGAAAGAATTCGGTCGGTTACCGCAAGACATCGCCGGATGGGTATCGAGGTTATTAGATATGGGTAATTCGGTTCTGTCGATCCATTATGCGTGGCTGTATTTACATATGCGCCCACCAAGGTTTGATCCATTTCAGGAGTTGCACTATGGTCGATTGTCCCGCTGTCCTCCACTCAGGTGCAGACATGATCGTCTCCCTCTCTGTTTATATTTCGGCTTCGGCGTTCAAACCTCTTAATTCATTGGACGCTTCCACCCAACCGAAAGTCATACTCGGACAAGGAAAAGACACTGAAGAAGAACAATCTCTCCGTGAACGAAAAGTTGCGCTCCTAGCCCTGTTTGATCTTGTCAATATTCGACCACGCGCCGATGCGCGGGCGTTAAGTAATGACCAGGCGTTGGATGGTGATGAACCGCAGAATGGAAAGCTCACGCAGAAACCGGCAGGGACAAAGAAAACGAGAACGGAGGTAATTGGTGACGGAGAAGAAATTGAAGTTGAGGAGGGTGAAGAGCTGTCCGACAATCAATTGGACATAATTTACCGAAGGTGATTGGACCACGTCAGGTGTGCGGCACTCTCCAACACCGTATCTACAGGGCACAGCAACACGACCAGATCATGGCAGAAATGGATCCTTCGTCAACTTTTACGCTGACATTACGAGGGTATCAAAAGCAAGCACTGACGTAAGTTAATCCTCGCCTGGCTACAGGATACTTAATATTGGGCAGGTGGATGCACTCTATGGAGTCGGGCGAAGTCTCCGCAAGAGAAGCAACATCTATGCATCCTTTGTGGAGCGAGTAGGTCCCAAGCTACCTTCTATGGCTGCGCGTCACGACTGTTCTTCAGATATGTATTCCCCCCTGAACCGTGTGGTGGATTGATTGATCTGACTGAGGATGAAAAACCGTTCTATTTCAATCCTTTTTCTGGCGAGCTCAGTCTAGACTTTCCCAAAGCCGAGCGCAAATTTAGGGGCGGAATCTTAGCGTACGTTCTTCGCACATTATGCTCGGCGTCAAACTCATCGATCCTCGTAGAGATGGTAAGCGTCCCTCCTTGCTGATAGACTGACATTCGAGCATATAACGCTTTAATAGAAAGTAAGCACCAAGTGAAAATACGTGTTTTGTCGGTCTGATCTTGATGTATAGTGGGAATGGGAAAGACGATCATGATTTCAGCCTTAATCCACACCAATAAAGGACCAGACCCTCTCATTGATGACGGGAAGTCTACTCGTGGGCGCCAGCTCAGACTGGACAACGCGTTCCGAGCCATCCCACCTGACCAAATGAAACGACCGAGGAAGGGCCCCTCCGCGACTCTGGTCGTTGCTCCGACTTCTCTTCTCTCTCAATGGTCTGACGAACTGGAGCGCTCCAGTGTCCCTGGCAGTGTACGAGTTATAGTCTGGCATGGCCAGAATAGGCTAGATTTGGACGGCTTGGAGACTGGAGAAGACCATGACGTAGGCATACCCATCGTCATTACCTCTTACGGTGTCTTGGCTTCTGAGCACTCTAAGTTCGAGAAGTCGAGTGGACAATCATCGGTCTATCAAAGTAATGGCTATTTTTGTCGCTTGATCTGTCACTGACTTGCCCGGTAGTCGAATGGATGAGGGTAATTTTAGACGAAGCACACCATTGTAAATCAAGAACGAGTAAAACTGCCCGGGCTGCCTACGCACTTCGAGCAAGGCGTAGGTGGGCTGTCACGGGAACTCCTATCGTAAATAAGCTCGAAGACCTCCATTCCCTCTTGTAAGAGATCACCTTTTACTGGATTTTCGCGCTCACATCCAGAGCAGGAAATTCCTGGATTATCCTCCTTGGTCATCTTATGCCTTTTTCCGCTCGTATGACTTGATTCCTACATTTCCTTGACCACGACTGAAGGTCGTTCAGGTTTATCACCCTGCCATTCCTCGCTCGCGACCCTAAAGCGATCGAGATAGTACAAGTGATCTTAGAGACCATTCTACTCCGCAGAGAGAAAAATATGCGGGACAGCGACGGAAATCGGATCGTCGAACTTCCCCCAAAGAAAGATGTCATCGAAACCCTTCACTTCTCCACTGCGGAGCAAAAAATTTATGACTCTATCTATGATACTGCTAAACGGAGTTTTGACCAGCTAAATGCCAAGGGTTTAGTTGGCAAGAATTATACCCACATTCTCGCCATGTTGATGCGGTCCGTACTTGACAAAGGCCTATCTTCCTATGTCTAACAAACTGGCACTAGTTTGCGACGTGCCGTGCTGCACCCGGATCTTGTCATAGACCGTGAAGACCAGGTGAACGAGCCTTCACCAAGCTCAAAATGTATCGAAATCGACGCTTTAATACATGACGTTGCCGAGCAGCAAACTTCTGACGCTCCAAATCTGTCCTTCGCGCAGAACATCCTCTCCAATCTTGCGACATCCGAGACAGATGAATGCCCAATCTGTCTTGATGTGATGGAGACTGCAGTTATTATTCCCCAGTGTTTGCATCGTTGGTAAGCATTATCCCTTTCTTGCGGGACCTGGAGCTCAGAGCATTCTTAGTTGTAAAGATTGCATCATTTCTTATATAATAGCCTGCGCCGAGCGAAGTGAAGAAGGACGCTGCCCCTCCTGTTCTCGAGGACCCATCAAAGAAAACGAGTTGATAGAGGTTTTCAGATCTAAAACCGGAGATGGGAAAGATGGATCTGCCCTGTCAGGAAATGACAAAGTCGTGAGACCCGGAACGGTACCACTGGTTGAGCTACGCCGCAATGACTTCCGTTCCTCTACTAAACTCGACGCGTTGATTCAAAACCTGCGTGAGTCACCCTTGGTCTATCACCGGCTGCAGATAGTTACAATCGTTAAACAGGTCGGCTGCGTGGCCAGGACCCGTATTTCCGCGCAATCGTTTTCTCGCAATTCACTTCATTCCTCTCGCTGATATCAACAACTCTTGATCGCGAATGCCTCACATGGTACCGTTTTGACGGGTCTATGGACATGAAAAAGCGTAGCGCGGCGATAGCGGAATTCAAACAAACTGAGCGCAAGCCCAAAGTCTTGATTGTTAGTCTAAAGGCTGGTGGGGTCGGGCTGAACGTAAGGGCTGTTCTCTCTCCCGCTAAACCGTACTCATCGCACAAATAGCTTACTTGTGCCAATCATGTATTCATGGCAAGTTTGTCAGCATTCTCTGTCCGACAAATCTAACCCACGTACTAGATGGATTGCTGGTGGAACGCCGCAATTGAGAACCAAGGTATATTCTGTATTTGAATCGTGCCCACATACAGTAACACTCTTGCAGCAATCGACCGTGTTCATCGCATTGGCCAAGAGAAGACAGTTTATGTCAAGCACTTCATCGTAAGAGAGCCTCGCTTCGAATCTTCTGATATTGTCAATATGTTTGTCCAGGTTGAGAATACGATTGAAGGAAACATCCTAGAGATCCAAAAGCGCAAGACCGCCATCATCAAGGAGGCGTTTCGAGGAACGAATAAGTCAGGGAAGGCAGATCCCGAGAGCTTAGAAAATCTCAAGCTTATCTTTGGTGATAATTAAGTTACTTGGTGCTCATATCGCTTTTCAAAATACCTTGATGGGTTGCGTGCATTATCCTGTATGTATGTCAAAAACGTAAAGCGATCAAGATCTACTTGGGATCGTGACGGTGACATTGCGAAAGCGTGACACTGTGACGATGAGTGAATGGCTGTGTTGCTGCGAGCTGTATCCGTTTCTTGGTAATTCACAACGACCATGGCCACCGTGTCGCCCTTCGCTCGAAGCAGCGCGTTTGATGAGCCCCGTCTTGGGGCACGCGAGCAAACCGTATGTGCTTCTCGATCCTTTCTCTGACCCCCCTGAATCAATCCGAGCAAGCGCCGTGCAGATCGAAGAGATGTACAGCATACCCGAGAGCTTTCTCGAAATTGAGGTCCGAAATCCTCAGACACACGGTAAGCAGGCGCCCTTGCTGAAATATTAACATTGAAGCTGATGTTGCTCTAGGTTTTGGTCGGAAGATGTTTACCGACTATGAAGTCGTGTGCAAAGTATGTTCTCCATGACACCGCCTTCCCCCGTCGAGCGTCTGACCGCGTATTGATGACTAGACCAACATACCTGCCTTCAAATTACGCCACTCCCTCGTGAGACGCCGTTACTCTGACTTTGAGGCATTCCGTGATATCCTCGAACGGGAGTCTACGCGTGTCAATATCCCTCCACTTCCTGGAAAGGTCTTCACCAACAGATTCTCTGATGAAGTCATTGAAGCACGGAGGGAGGGACTCGAACGTTTCCTCAGCATCGTCGCTGGTCATCCCCTTTTGCAGGTGCGGTCATTCAATCCAATCATGCGTCAGACAGCTCTCACACCTCTCATCTATAGACCGGTAGCAAAGTCCTTTGTGCATTTTTGCAGGACCCAGGTTGGGACAAAACTCAGTGGCTATAAACATGCTCCTCTTGCGGCTGCCGAGTTGACATTCACTATGCCGAACCCCACCTTATCCCCACATGTCTTTTTGGATTCCCGCCCAATCTAGCCTTTCCGCGCAAGGACGTCCAGGTCTTTTACCATGTACCACTAGGTGTCCTCTGATCCCACGCTTGGCTCTTGTATATTCATATTTGTCTCATGCAAGCCTCCCATTTTCCTCAGTGTTCTAAAATGCCCACTGGAATGCATAGTATCTGTCCCAGGTACATAAAGTACTGGCTATGGAACCTTCTCTTCCTTCTCTCGTAAGGTCCGTTCGTGGACGACGATGTCCATAACAGCTCTGGAACTGAATCAGTCGTTAGTGGAAAAGAACCCACTTCTTGTACTTACCGTAAGTTGACTACATACCCAGTCTCGATGTCGGTAAGCGTGAGGATGTCGACGGAATGCACACCAGGAGAAATGGCAAGGAAATCCATACGGACGGATTGACAAGTGGATGGCCGAAGCGGGCTGTAAAAACAAACCAGTTTTCAGGACATGAGTGAACAGGAAGTAGTGTTTCTTAGCTCACCCGACTCTCACCCGGTTCTGCAACGGCAAGATACCGGGAGAAGAAATCGATGTAGTCAGTTCCTCTAGGCTGCTTTTCCCTCTAGATCCCGTTGTAGCCGTTTTCTGTTGTCGTCTCTCCGCGTTCGGATAGCTAATCTCGAACCTCCTGGTCCACGAGCTCTGATTGTAGACGAAGATATCCAACGTAAATTGGTCGGATGGATATATCTTCCTCTGTCCAAACGGACAGCTGTAACCAGACTCGGATGCCAAGAGGCCCACGGAGACGACAATAGGCTCTCCCGAGGGAACCGGCAGAGGTTCTTGTCGGGTGTCAAACTGGGTATGCAGGACGGTCGGGAGCGGCGTTTGTGGTACCGGGGTCATCATGCCTGTCCCCCTTTCCCGTTTGATCTCAATGCTAGGGCCAGAATGGCCCTGTTGACTCCCCAATGCCTGGACATGCGGCGCATTGGCTAGGGTGCCCGGCGGGAACGCAGGGTGCGCAGGCATGGGCGGCGTGACGAATGGTTGGGTCGGTATTTCGGACGGTAAGGTGCTAACAATAAACCCAGCGCCTGCGCCCGGCGGCGGAGGTGCCGTTCCAAACGTAGCCGACGCCGATCGATTGAAAGTCTGTAGGGAAACGGAAGGTGGGGTGTAACCCGTTGCCGGAACGGATAACGTGGTAGACCCTCCAGGGTGCTCGCGAGACGGCAAAGAGAGACGAAAGTTGGAGGGGTTTATAGCACGCATTGCGGTGATATTGCCAGGAAGCGTGTGTCGTTTGCCTGCCATTGCTTGAGGCGCGAATGTTGTGGGCGCAGGGGACGAGATAACAGATGAGAGAGCAGTGCGGCCTGGAAAGGGCGAGGGTGGCTCGGGTAGGGCACTCCGTCCTACAGAGGTCTCGTGGAAGTCTGCAGGCTCCTCGCGAGGTCTGGATGATAGGTCGAGAATGCAGTTCCACCGGGAAGAGAAAGTTTGGGTAGGGTAGGAGAGGGTATTGTCTTCAGCTTCGGCTCCACTTGTGAGATACGGTCTACCGTAGACAGTGATCGTCACTGCTCTCTGTAGTTCGGAACCGTCGTTATTACCCTGGCCTGTCAACAAGCCATCTTGATCGTTTGGTGTGTTCCAGAAGGACACGACGTAGAGGAGATTATACTGTTCCATCGAACCTATTAGCAGAGGAAAGAGGTGGTTCTCGATATCCGAGCTGAAAGCGTCCTCTCCCCATCCGATCAATCTGGTAGTCGCACCTTCTCCGCCGATCTTTACATCCAGACGCTCGAGCGAGAAACCTGTAGCCGGACCAGATTCACCAGAGTTTTCCACCTCGACGCAAAGGACCACGGTGCGTTCGCTGTTTCCCGCCTCTCGCTCTTCGTTCCCACTCTCGAAATCGTTGTGGTCGTAGGCATCTCGACCGTCTCCAGAGATCGAGTTCTTCGGCAGCAAGACATGGGGAACAAAGACGGTGCGCATCCGGACGCGAAACCCAGAGACTGTCTGAAGAATTTTTCGGTAGGATTTTCTCAGGACATTACTTGGACCCTGTTTGGAGGTTGAAGGAGGTGTTCGGGTTGGTACGGATACTGGTGGAAGCGAAAAGTGTCGTTGACGTGTGGCATTTCCTAGTCGAGTTGATGGGAGGTGAAGGGGCTCGGAGTCGGATGATATACTAGAGCCCACTAAGAGAACATAGTAAGTGACTACACACCAACCAAGCATGGCGCACAGACGCACCCAGTGTGAGATTTTCAAGCAAGTTGATTTCCTCGAAACCAGTCTCTTCGTCTTCTTCAGCTTCTTCGTCATCTTCATCACCCGACATGGTTCCCACGTCCGGATGGGAAATCATCCCCGTACTAGCCAAGTATGCGACAAGCGGGTGAGTTGACTGAGAGAGAGATAGTGCCTTCTCTCGTAACGTAGCAGACGTGGTCAGACAAAGTAGAGGATCCGAGAAGGGAAGACGCAAATAGGCTAAGATGTTCAGTATGGTTGCCGCAACACAAAGAAATCATGACCTTACTCACACACGACCAGCGACAGTTCGTATACGGCAACCCAGCATTTCTGCGTCTCGGAAAACATGAGTGCGAACTTGTCTTTTGATTCCTCTGTTCCTCTTTTCGCTCCCCAAATACTAGAAAAGAGCAAGGTTCCCTCGGATTGCACATATTTGCGGTCATTGTCAGTAGTCGACGGAATCGGATTCGGGGTGTTGGGTGGAAATATCGAAGGATGAAGCGAAAGCGGGCGACCCTTGAGCACGGATGAAGTACGAGGACGGGCAAGAGCGATAGTGTCCGGTGTGTCCTGGTTTGGCGTTCTAGAAATGTAGCTCGCTTCTAGTGATACTTGTATATGGCTGAGGAAATCCACAAGTGACCGCGGAGGACTATGACGACCGTGTGGGTTATTCAGAGATGGATGTTTGATGCGCACTACAAGAAACAGATTCAACTGCTCGTCTGGGTATTCGTAAGCTTCGGTGTGGTATAATGATGAATATGCAATGTACCTCACCGAAGAAAGCCTGATTCCTTTCCGCGTGAGGTTGTTTGGTGCTCGTGAGCCAGTCATCGACGATGTTATCTTCCGGGAACGAGATCGAGGTATCCGGTGTAACGACGTCTAGCACACAGGATGCAAAAAGCGCCTCCAGCGATTCTTCAGCCATGCGACCCGACCACGACTGGCGTAACCAGAAATGCTAGATCGCGCCGAGTGTAGCTTTACTCGATAGAATAGTCCCGCTTTAGCGTGTTTTGTGGAGACCGACGTCGTTTGGTCTTGTTGTCCAAAGGTCTCTAGAAAGACCGATTTGGTACGCGTTGATTAGATCGAGTGTACTACGACATGCAGTCATTTCCACCTTTAGAGCTCGCCTCTCATCCCGGACTCATACTAATCACTGACGAGCTGCAAGCCCCTGCAGATTTTCTGATCCATAAATTTTTGAATCTACGCCTGAAGGATGCAAAGCAGTCTCGGTGCCTCTTACTCTCCGTCTCGGAGGACATTGAACGAATAAAATCAGTGGCGTCCAAGTCGGTGCGTAGAGAATGGCATCTAGTTTGCGATCTATTGAGCATATCATCAAGAGTCTGAATGTCTCGCAAAACGGAAGGTTCAAATTCGTTGATGTCTATTCGCACCTCGAGGGATCGGAAGAGTCTGAAGTGCCTGACACGAACTCTGGAGCCCCGAGATTGAAGCGCATCTTCGACCTCGTTTCCACGGAGCTGTATGGTGGACCGAACGACGATGGAAAGAGTCTCGTCATTTTGGATGATATCGCCACCCTCGAATGGCTCGGCTACTCCGTGCTGGAGTTATCGCGATTTTGTCGTGCACTACGAGCTTTGTGTTTGAAGGTACGCCGTACCAGGGTATCGCATCAAGCGCGCTAACCAAGAGACGCGGTCTCATCAGGAAGCTGCAACCTTATTGATACGACATCATGTCCTTAATCGATCGGAGCCTGACCCCGTCTTCCAACACCTCTTGCAACTGTGTTCCTACCATGTGGAGGTAAGACCTCTCTCAAGCGGCCGCAGTGGGGCTGTGAGTGGCGAGGTGAGTTGTGGCCCCATTCAGTTGGACGATGTTCAACACACTATGCAGCTGTGTCTGCACTTGGGTCCAGTGGAGAGCCAACCCTCGTATCCCCTGATCACCCGTGCGGTTGCACTGCAATATCGACTGACGGACAGTGGTGCTATCTTTTTCCACAAAGGTACTAGTGAGGGGGTGCTATAGGGTAACTCTCGTGGCAAATCCATATGTCGACCGCTTCACAAAAGTCGTCATTCATCACAAATGACACCCAACCTCTCCTTTAAGCTCTCCTCCGAATATACAACCCCCTTCAAAGCCCCCGCGTACATGTTCCACACCACCTCCCTATACGCCATATACCCACCCACGACCGCTTCTTTCACATGCGTAAGCAACACCGACACCGTCCGGTTATCCTCGAGGTACAACCGAAGCTTCGTCACCGCCGCTCTGAGATCGCGTTCGCACGATTCGACAAACTTGGCGTGCAAATCCTCGGCTGCGGGCTGACGTGCCCAGTCCTGTTCGGTCAGCAGTGGAACCGACCCCGGTGGATTCGCCGATGGGGTAACCGCGCGGGAGGTGTTGAAGGCTCGCACGCGGTCGATCCATTCTTGTAGGGCCTCACATGGACCCTTGGCGCACAGTGAGATAAGGTTTTGACAGGCGTGTTTGAGGTCTTGGTCGATTTCCTGCGGGATGGGAAGTAAAGGTTCCGGACGGCACTAGAGACGATTTACGTGTCTGGCATCTGTCATGCTCTCGTATCCGCGTGGCATACCGAGGGATGCAAAGAGTGCATCCGGCAGCAACGCGGTCGTCTTGTTGAAAATGGAAGCCAGTGCATCTGTTCGTGTGTCAGCAAAGCCCTGAGTCAACACGGGAGGTGGTCACCTGTCACGCCTCCTTGGCCTGTTTGTCGTTGGGTATCTCTTCCAGCCAAGTCCAGGTTATTCGTGACCTCTTTGAGGATCAG
>JBBPLN010000420.1:6683-20852 GCA_038089815.1 Sutorius eximius | reverse complement strand
CCTGCCAGAGAAGAAGTTACCATTCTTTCAAGAATGGACGGATCCGAATTCTATGATTGACCAGTGGTACGAGGCAGGCCACACGTGGTTGAACGATCCGACCTCTGGTCGCCAACCTTTGATCCCTCGATGGCATCAGTTGGTCGGAATATTCCGCATCCTGCAACGTGCATTCGACGGCAAGCCAATCCTCTTGATGGACGGCGTCGGACTGGGGAAGACTCTGCAAGGCATTGGAGCGATCGCTTGTCTGGCGTACTATCGTGAATGCTACGAGGCGAAGGGCGATTTTCCTGGTTACTTTGGTACGTATCCACATGTTAATGTGTTCTCCCCTTACAATGCAATCCATAGCGAAACGTCGATTCAATTCAACTGACGGGAAAATCCCTGATTTTCCCCATATCATCGTCTGTCCGGTCAACCTCAAGGACCAATGGGAACGGGAGATCAAGCGCTTCCTCCAGCCGGCATCCTTTGACCTTTTTCCATATACAGGTCGCTTCGACACTCGAACCAACTGGTGGACTGCGTTTTATGGTAAGAGTCGTCAAAAACAATCACAGCGCTTGATTGTCGCAACATACACGGTCAGTAATAATTTTCTCGTTGAAATATTTCATTGTGAGCATTGTATCTCGGCGACAGGCTGTTCAAGACGACGGCATTCGATGTTTCCGCCCAGGAACCAAGCAAGAAGCGGGACGAGGTCTCAAAATCGCGCAGTATCAACGGAACGCCCCGCAAACTCTGTATGGTCGCGAGTTCAGTTTTATGGTTATGGACGAAGCACATACAGGACGCAAGTACAACATGGCCCACGTTGCGTGCCGTGAACTTCGCATGAAATCCAAGGCTCTCGTCGCGCTCACAGCAACTCCGGTGACAACAAAGGCACAAGTAAGTTACTTTACTATCTACGCAATTTGTCTGGCTGATATGTATCTAATTGTCGTCAGGACCTTTGGATTATGGGCGACCTACTTGGCCTCAAGGGTTTCGAAGATCACGAGCAGCTTTTGAAGATGACGCGTGAGCTGAACGCCGCTTCTCGTAAGGACGCGAAGCAACAACGGGACGCTGGGTACGAAGGTAACCAGCTGCGTGGCACATTGATCGGCAAAGTCAACCCCAACGTTCCGGCTTCCGAATTCGCTCCAAAGATGCGCAATTGGATGAAGGTCATGCGCGAACGCTTCGCAACTCACATCATCCGAAGGACGATCGACTCGAAGGACCCTCGTGGCCAGAAATTATTCGGTATGCGCCCCTATCTCGACCACTCCCTTCATCTCCGCATGCATAATTGGGAAATGGAGAACTTGCGCAGCTTTGCAAAAGAGATTGTGAAGGACAACCCCATGGCAGCAGCTGCCGATACACGAAAGGTAAGAGTGGATCTATATTGTGTTGTGTCGCGTTGCTCGCCGTCCTGGACGGCGTTGCGCGTCATGGCGTGCTCGCTTCGTGGCCATGGCATAGCAGCTCTAATCACCGTCCAGCGCTGGCCGTCTCGGACGGCGAGCTCGTTACCATGCGCCCGCTACGTGGCCATGACGTATTAGTTGTCATCACCGTCCAGCGCTGGCCGTCTCGGACGGCGAGCTCGCCACCATGTGCCCGCTACGTGGCCATGACGTATTAGCTGTGATCACCGTCCAGCGCTGGCCGTCTAGGACGGCGAGCTCGCCGGCTAATTGTTCATCAACATATCCTAATACTTTTTTTTCCTAGCATTTCTACATCGAATTTCGTCGGTCAATGCTTCACCCCCGCCTCAATCCCAAATTTGCTGACTACTGGAAGAAACCCGACTCGCTTAAACATTGGCAGGAAAGCGAGGAGAAGACTATCAAGCTCGATATCCTCGCTCAAGTCGTCAAACATCATATTTCCACTGACGGCGGAGCTCCTCTCACGACCTCTGCTGACGGGAAAACGCTCGAGGTGAACCAGGCGTTCGAGGCTGATACCCAGCCTTACTCGGAATGTGACCGTATCGTCGTCTACTCCGCCTTCCCTTCATCCAATGCGGCCATCATAGACGTAAGTGTCTTTTTTTACGCTACTACATGTCACCCACTCATTCAACTGATAGATCTTCGACTTGTATGGGATCTCTGCGACCGAACTCAACGGGAGCATGTCACTCAAGAAACGTGCCGAAGCTCTTAATGCATTCCGCACATCAACGACAACTAACGGCCCTCGTGTTCTCATTCTCTCCAACGTAGGTCTTGTTGGACTCAACTTGGCGTGTGCGAACGTCATGATTATGGTGGTGCGTCATTCGTTGCCTTCCTTTCGTCCGTCTTTTAACTGTCTAGTTCCAATCACGCAGGATACGACTTGGTCTGCGCTCGACGACGAGCAGCTCCGTGGACGCATCTTCCGCTACCCACAGCAGAAGCAAGTCCACATCTACCGCCTCATCGCTCTTGGCACTCCGGATGTATTCCTCAACAACATCTCATTCGACAAAGCTCAACTCCACTCTGCTTTCATCGGAACTGATCCTGTCTTTCGTACGTATCTATCATTGCTCCACTCGCGACCTCACATTATGATACTAATCTATCCTATATTACTGTAACCTAGGCGAAATGTTCATTCCTCAGACGGATGACGACGACCTCATTTCGGTCGCAGATTCCGACTTGCCGCCCGGCACGAAGACCAAGGGTACAGACGATGCCGCTGCAAAAGACAACGGTAAGGCGAAGGGAAAGAGTAAGGGTGCAGGAAAGCCTGAGGCCCAGGACAAAGGCGATGCGGGCATTGGACGCACGAAGGGAAAGGGTAAGGGTAAAGAAAAGGTCCAAGACGAAGTCGTTGGCGACGCAGGCGTTGACGTAAACCCGACCGAGGCTAATGCGCCAGCACCATCCCAATCAGCTGGCCCGTCGAAGCAGAAGAAGAAAGGGAAATCGAGGGCGATTATCGTATCTGACGATGACGAAGACTCTGAAGCTTTCATACTTGATCCCGAGCCCGAACCTACCGGTCGCAATAAGCCAGGCTTGAAGAAATCTCGCCTTCGGTCTCCTCAAGCAGGTTCGAAACGTGGTCCATCACTCGTCAGTCCCCCCACCTCTCCTTCAAAGGGGTACAAGCGGGTTTGTGAGCAGCCTCTTACAATCATCAACGCCCCCGACTTCTCGGCCAATGTCGGGCTCATCGAAGCAACGTCCCACTTGCATGTAGCTGACGTGTCGTCCCCGCACGTTGCTGACGTGCCGTCTCCACACGTTGCAGACGTGTCGTCTCCTCACGTTGCAGATGTTGTCATGGGAGACGCCATCCTCGATACCCTCAAAGCACCCGGCGGTGAAGATTCCCCTGACGAGGATGACGCCAATGCCAGGCTCGCTTTGCGAACGCCCCCACCCGTTTCTACTCACGACCACGACCCCATCTCTTCCCCCCTCACATCAATCCATTCACACTCAGACAACATCGAGGTAGACGACACGACCTACAGCATCCCCCATCGTCCTACCCCTGGTAGCTCGACCCGTCTGGCCCAAGTCGCCGCTTCCCCTCCTCCTCTTCCTTTAATCGGCGGTTTGCATGGTGGATCGCTCGCAAGGAACCGAGATGGTAGTGGAAATTCCAGAGGAAAGAGGGGACGAGGCAAGCGTGGCAAGAAATAGCTCGTCCATTGAATATGTTGTATCTGTTGTATCTGTTCTTGACCGATAACTCCTGCACCATTGAATGTCCTGACTATTCGAATGAATATAGCTATATTGTATGGATATGTTCCATCAGCAAAACACGCCACTCGGTTAAGCTTTAACATTGCTGACGAGACGAGTAAGTAAAAGCATTCCTGTGTAAGTAGAGTAAATCCCGTTCATGAAGTTGCATTGAAACGGCATAGTTTAACAAGACTCATCGATGCTTGGCTAACGAGTACCAAAGACGACTGGAATGTGTGTATGTTTCTCCTTTTTGTTGATCTTATGTGGATTTCCTGATGGTACTTCGTCATTCACACAACATCGGCATGTCAATCTCGCCATCCTGGATGCCCCACGCTGCCTACCGTCCCGAAGGGCCTTTTGCAACACTCACGTGATGTTCTGGACGAGTACCACGTCTCCCGCCGTCCTGGATGCCCTACACTACCTACCGTCCCGAAGGGCCTTTTCCAACACTCACGTGATGTTCTGGACGAGTACCACATCTGCCGCCGTCCTGGATGCCTTCACACGCTCACTTGTGATAATCCCCCACACGCCAGCCGTCCTGGACGGCGCGCCGTCCCCACGAGTCGTTGTTGAAGCAATCCATCAGATAGACTCAATTTGCATTTCAACCATTGCTCTCAGATAGTTACGATTTACACTACCATTGAACTTTCAGGAGTGATATATTCTTCAGTCATGGAGGCTCCCGTTCATCTGTTTATCAACTGAGTAACCATTGTAAATGTTTACAATACATTGCCAAAGCCAAATCCGTAATCAGGAGAATCTGAGCCTTGGCTGTACATACAGCCAGGATTAGCCGAGTTCTCCGTTATTGAGAACCCTGATTGTTAAATTGTAATAATCCTACTTTGGGTCCGGCAAGAGCATTGACCCCGTATCACGGGGACCTATGTTCTGCCGTCGCTTGGGCTATGTTATAAACTAGCCTCACAATATACATGTACAATCTTCTTCTTTCTCCCCATTGTTCCAACCACCCACCCACATTAAACCCAAGCTCTCATCTACACTTTCTACATGGCTCAACGACCTTATCCTGATGACCGTGAGGAGAATGGAGTGCAACACTCATTCCAGCAGTTTGTCACCCAAGCACAGCAGTTTTATCTGAGAATGCAGAATGAAGATCTCGATCATGAAGAAGAAGCTCTGGCATCAAAAGCTTTTCTTCAATTCGTACTCACAGGCCGGATTCGCATCAACAACATTCCCCGTCACATTACCTTCAATGCTAGTCAAGGTCTTCATGATCGTCATCAGTATCAAATCTCTCGCGATTATGATTCCTTGATTGGGGCAAGCAAAGATCTTCCATACAATATCCATCTGGCCTTGTCTCCTGTTCCTCCATTTAGGGACACACTGTATAAATCAAACCATATCAAAGGGCTTGCTTATAATCGGGTCAGTTATCATTACATTCATTACAATCATCAATTTTCCTGATTAACTTGATATACTACAGAATCAACCTACATTGCTAGCTATGCATACCATTCCCAACTTTGCATTTGGGAAGGTTGCTACTCGATCCATTGTGCGGGTATTCTTGCCTCGCCTGTATGGTGTAAATGCATCCAACAAAGTCCCCTCCCAAGATCTGCAGCTCATCTATGACGAATGTCTTCGTCCTTTGGTCACTCGACATATGTCCAACATGGCAACCCACTGGCCTGCCAGCTATGCATCTGCCCTAACCCTCTACAGGGATAATAAAGGCAGAATTCATCCTGGGTCTCTCGATATCCCAGCACATATTTTGCCCATCTTTGGTCAGCAGTACTTGAATCATCTTGCAGCACTTCGACCATATTTCAGGGATGCATATTTTGTCCACGAGCTCAGAGGTTGGAAAGGTGCAACCATTCATGATCCATCTCATGAACCTGACAAAGTTGCTGCTTTGGATGACCTCATTCGTTGTCTTGACATGGATCTCATTGATCAGGATGAATGGCAAGTCGATGTTGCTATGGAACTGGGTGTTCCAGGACATGTGGTTGCTTGGAGAACATCAAACCATCATCGCCTCCTTCACCATTGCTTGCCTACCCTAACCAATGAAGAGATCACCAATCTTATGGATCGCCAGGCCTTTATTCTTGATCCTACAATGCATCTCAAGGATATCTCTGGATTTAGATGTTCTCCAGGTGCCAAAGGCAGGCATGACCATGTTTTCTACATTCAAGCATATACAACAGAGAAGACAATGGCCTATCAACAACACCAGGGTTTATTTACAGAGATAGAGCCCAAATCTCTTCTTTCCACAGGCTCATTAGACAAGTTGGTGAAGAACATGGAGAAAATGAGCCTGGTTCTCTATGATTGTACAGGGGAGCAAAATGAGAATGCAGAAGCACAGGATGGCTGTGCTCGTATTGAAGTTCGTGTGCGGCTCAGTGATGCATTGGAAGTACTGGAAAACTTTCCTATGCAACACCTCCAACAAAGTCTTATTTCTATTCCCTCAAGACATTGGTGGTATTTATATCTTCACTATTCATTTGATCAGCCTTTGAAGCTTTTTATCAGGTATTTCAAGTGGTATCGGCTTGCTGCAATGTATGCAGTGATGAAAAATCTTCTTCAAAGTTCTATCAAGGATAGAAGAACAGAATGCTCTATTGGCCTTGGTTCCATTACTATTTGGCTTCTCAATGGACTCTATCATCGCCCAGGTCGTCATTTCAATGACATGGCAAAGGAAGCCTGTCAGATAATCCCTATGGATTATGACAACTATGATGAAGAAGATGAAGAAGATGCTGAGGGTTGTGTTCCTCTTATGTTTGATGCAGGGATATATTTCATCTGTGACATTGCCATTGACCGCAGTGGCACCTATCGGATACCATATCACAAGACATTTTCAGAGCAGGCCATTGTTTCTGCATTCCGCCTTTCTCTTCGTGAAATCCGTGAAGCAATGGGTATCACTCAAATCACTCAGCTTCGGATCAAGCCAAATGTGGAGCGGAGTAACAATCGTACCAAGAAGCGCACACTGCCTGTGGATGATGCTCGGGATGAAGCCAGACCACTTCCTCAGATCAATGATCAAAATCTTCAAAACATTCGAATGCGTCCTGCACAGCGCATGAGAGGAGAAGATGTGGATCATTTTGCACATCATGGTGGTGGCAACAGAATGCAGGCTCTGAACAACCCCAATGCAAATGATGCAGGTCCTAATTTAACCATTCAAATCAAGAAGATACTGGAGCAATTCTTTTATGACTTGATACAACAAGCCCCCAATCGCAAACATGCCCAGGATGGCTCATGGACCAACATTCCTGTTGACATGCGACTTGAAGAAGGCACAGAACACTTGTACCAATCCCTCGCTCTTCCTTTCTTTGCAGCCCAGTATACTGTCTGTGATGCAGACACATGGAAGCTCCATTTTGACAGATTATTTCCTACAAAATGTCCCACAAAGATTGGTCAAAACTTCGGCCAAGCTACTTATTATTCCCAATGGCTTGAGCTTGCCAATCGTCTCCCACAGCAATCATTGGCTCAAGTTCGTCAAACCATCAAAGTTAAATTTGATACTCTCTTGTGGGTTCCCTATACCCATAGTGACAAAATGTGGTGTACAAGTGCCTGCCATACCCGAAACTGGCATATGCTTCCAAAGGATCAGCGACATCAGGGCCCCCAGATAGCTCTGAATCCGAAAGCTCGAAACCCACGACATGGCCAGCCATATCTTCGTCCTGTACCAATTCCACATGAGGAGGATGACCAACCACAAGATGATGATGGAAATGTGGAACAGGAACCTCGAGTACCCAATCCCCAAAGGCAACCATCAGAGGACATTCCTCCACGCAGATCACCAGTTGTGGATGAACAACAAGATGAAGGCCAAAACTTTGATCCTGCTATGGATTGGCAACCAAATGAGCATTTCCAACCTAATGCAATTGATCGGGATCGACATGCATATCAGGATCATGACCAAGCTGGTGATGAAGAACTTGATGATTTCTTTGCCCGTCTTCCAATTCCCCATAGACTCGCATCACCCTTTGATGCACCACCTCTTCGGCGTGAGGAATCTGAGGAGTCATCGAATGATGATCAAAGCTATCATGGTTCCCCTTCATATCGGAACTCTCACATCCGGCAAGATTTTGCTCGAGTGGAGTAATCAGAGGAATCAGAGAACAACTTACCCCATCATAGAGGGTTCACACAGGATCCAAATCATCCTGACAACCAAGGTGAATTTACACTGGACTCAGATCTGGATGAATATGAAGAATCCATCCTATCTGCGTTGCATCCTGAATAAGACTGATCAGTTCCCACCTATACATACAAGTATATCACACTATACATAATATAACCGCCTACCTCACAATACAGAATATGTAGTGATGGCGCATCTTGTGCATCATTTATCAGGTCTTATGTATTGTCCATCAGGCATCATGAGAAATGAAATGGTCATACACAGTTGCTCCGTCCCGGAAGGCGAGGACAGCACTTTATCTTCGCGGTCCTGGAAGGCTACACAGTGCTTCACCTTGGCCGTCCTGGAAGGCGAGTGTACAGCACTCCACCTTGGCCATCCTGGAAGGCGAGTGTACAGCACTCCACCTACCCATATTACTTGCCATCTCCACCCCTGGAGATGGACGGACATCCGACTTTCCCGCGCTCCGTCCGACTTTCCCACGGTCCAAACGTCCGACAGGGGCTAAAAAAAAGCGACAGGGGTTAGAAGAGAGTGAAGGAGAAGTAGGGAGAGAGTTGGCAGGACTAGGAAGAGAGTTCCCAGGACTAGGGAGAGAGTTCCCAGGACTAGGGAGAGAGTTCACACGACTAGGAAGAGAGTTCCCACGACTAGGAAGAAAATTCCCACGATTAGGAAGAAAATTCCCACGACTAGGAAAGAAATTCTCACGACTAGGAAGGAATTTCCCACGAAGGATTTTGTACAGTTTTGCTAGAGTTTTTGTACAGTTTTATGGAGACTTTCCTTGGACATTGGGTACAGTTTGGTAGAGTTTTGCCTAAAGATTTTGTACACTTTTTGTAAGAGATTTGCTAGAGTGTTGCCAAGAGATTTGTAGACTTTGGGTAGACTTTGGTGAGAGATTTTGTGGAAGTTTGGTAGACTTTGTGTAGAATTTTTTGTACAGTTTTAGTAGAGTTTTATGTACACTTTGGACCGCTTTTTGTACACTTTTTTGTACACTTTTGGTAGACTTTTGGTAGACTTTCCTCAGACTTTGGTGAGAGATTTCCTGGAAGTTTGGTAGACTTTTTGTACACATTTGCTAGACTTTGGACTGGTTTTTGTACACTTTTCCCTAGAGTTTCTGCACAGTTTCTGTACACGTTCTGTACACTTTTGAGTAGACTTTGGGTAGACTTTGGAGGAGATTTTGTACACTTTTTGCTAGACTTTGTGTACACTTTGGGTAGACTTTGGTCCACTTTTTGTACACTTTGTGTCCACTTTGGGTAGACTTTGGAGTGGATTTTGTAGAGTTTTGGTAGAGTGTTATGTAGACTTTGGTGTGGTTGTTGTACACTTTGCCTAATAATCTCCTCCGAGCCGCAGAGGGTCTGCGGCCCATGGACGCGTCTCACAGCCACCGGACGCGTCTCTCTCATGGACGCGTCTCTCTCTCTCTCCAAAGGCCTCTTTGGGGGTTTGAAGGTGGTACTGTCGGCGCAATCACGCGCACGATTGCGCCCAAACCCCTCTTTTTCCATGGACGCGTCTCACAGCCACTGGACGCGTCTCCCGATTAGGATGGACGCGTCTCACAGCCACTGGACGCGTCTCCCCATTTGGATGGACGCGTCTCACAGCCACTGGACGCGTCTCCCCATTTGGATGGACGCGTCTTCATAGCCACTGGACGCGTCTCCATATAGGGGTGGCGCAAGCGTGCGCATGATTGCGCCAACCCTCCACCTCCTTGGATGAGCATGATAGCATTGCATGTCAAGTGATGTGATGATGGTCAAGGCATGGTACTGTGATGTATGGCAAGGCAAACATGGTGGGATGATTGGATATCTGATTACAATCATGCTGCAGCCACAAAGGCATCTTTCACATTGAATGAAAATGTCCAACAGTTATAAAAGCAAGCATCTCACAGTCATGAAAGTGTCTCAGCCATTGCAAGCATACATCATACATGGATGGAAGTATCTTTCAGTCATAAAAGTGCCTATCATATATGGATGAACCATATACCCCTACATGGGTGGACATATCTCACAGCCACAGGATGTGTCTCCTGATTTGTGTGGATACATCTCCCTATATGGGTGGTGCATGTCATGTCAGACCAACCACTGGTTTATTCATCTTGAAGAGCATGGACATGAATGATCACACCACAGCACCAATGATCTCTGATCAAAACATGTACATACATGTTCAAATAAATATAAATCACCAATCCCAATGTGATGGTGATGATGAACATGAAGAAGATGTGGGAAATTTAATTTAATATATTGCCTCTTGACCTTGAACCACCATCACCCCCCATCCATCATCAGCCATCATCCCCAAGCTCATTTTGACCATCATGCCTCGTACTTGCAAGGAGTGTGGACTGGAGTTTGACAACAGAAACCTTCATGATGCCCATTGGAAGAAGTGTGTCAAGACCATAATCATGACCACCCATGATGGGCAGGAGGTGACCCTCCAACGTCATGAGAATGGCAACTTCCTCTGCTACTGCTCACATGTGGACTGTCCCAAGAATCAGGGCTATGCCACTGCAGAGGCTTTACACAAGCATATGAAGAAATTCAAGACCACCTGGATAGGACCAAACAAAAAGGTAAGCACATCATGGACATCCTTGCTTGTCTACCATGGGAGCTAATCATGGATTACATAAGCAGCAACATTCAAGAGTTCATGGTTCAGAATTGGTGATCACCACCGAAAGGGTTGATGATCATGATCAGCTTCAACAGGTGAGCCAGGCGCAATCATGCGCACGATTGCGCCACCTTGCTCACATGCTGCTTGCCATCTCATAGGATCAAGTGATGAAGTCACCTTCACCCATGGTGGAAGATCATAATCACCAGGTGTGTGTTTCATGCATGAAAAGTTGAGCATTCATCTCTAATGTCTATTGTAAAAGGCCAGCCCAAGACGTGTCGACCAAGATGTCACCATGTCACCTCACATCATGGAGCCTGTCTCTCCCATGAGTATAGAAGGACCCTCTTTGATGGCAAGCAAGATGTTTGCTCATTCTTTTTCATTTAAACTCATGAACACCTTGTTTTAGTCTCTCATAAACACAGCGATGCAAGAGGAAGAGCAAGCACAAGCCTCCATGAGCACTGTCACCATTCCAAGAACCATATTAGCTGCATGTCCAGCCACTGCCACCACCACCACCACCACCACCACCACCACCACCATTGCAACCTCTGCCAGAGAGTCAGATCTCCATTTCATTCATCATTCCTATCTAGCAAGGCTTGACATGACCGTCAATGCAGAGTTTCACTTCCTGGTCTGTCAGACATGCAAGGAGGCAATACCTGCTTCAACAGCCCATGCTCACATTGGAAACAAGCATTCAGCCCTTCTGATGGCATACTCGGCAGAGTCCTTTCAACAGGCCATGGTAGAGCTGCAGTTGACAGCGAATCTCCCCAGTCAAATCTCTGGTCCACGACCGATCGTTCATGGTCTTGCAGTGTGTGATGCGCTCGCATGTTTACATTGCTCCATGGTCATGACCAAGCAAAAGAACATGAGAGAGCATCATGTCAAACACCACTCTGAGATGGATGTTCCCAACGCTTGGCGATCATGCAAAGCACAAAGGATGAAACCAGAGGGTTCTGGCTCTCAGCGTACCTTTTGGGAGGTCGTCCTTCCTTCCACAGCAACAAGGACGAGCTCAGATGTTGCAGTGGAGCGATTGATGAAAGACTTGGATGAACAACTCAAGAATGTTCAAGCTCCCATGGACCAACGACTGGTCACACCCTGGTTGCGTACCACACGCTGGCATGAATATGTGGCAGAAAGAGGGCCATCCATCGAGCATCTGCGACGATATGTCATGCTGCCTCGACCGGATGAACCAGACTTTAAGGATCTTCACGTCTTGGTGGAGGTCTACTTTCGACAGGCCACAGAGCTCATTGAAACCATGGACGAGCTGGTCCTTCAACACCTCAACTCGCCTGACCCTGTCAAGAGGTGAGTTTGACGTTCCTCAATCATGTTTCATTGACGGCACAATCTTGCGCAAGATTGCGCCGGACAAGCTCATGTCATTCATCACACAGTGGCATCAGCAACACGCCCTTTCACAGGCATACAGTCAGCACCACCCTCAAGCAATACATCACTCCCGTGGTCAACATCCTCACCATGCTGTTGCGGGCGCCATGGACCATGGAGGTGGAAGGCTTCAATACATTGCTGGCCGAGATGGCCATGATGTTGAGAGAGAATGCTGCCCAAGCAGACCTCCTAGAACAGATGCATGCGATCCTGCTCAAGATGTGGACGAGCAGATGGATCAGGCTGCCCACATCCAGGCGTATCACAGATCCCACCGAGGTTGGACTGGCCCTCTTGACCCTCAATCAGGATGGATCGTTCAAAGAACCCAAGGACGTCACCAGGATCATTGCCAAGCTGGAATACTGCATGCGTCTCACCTTTCTAAAGGAGATCAGAGCACGTGCCGATGCAGAGCAGGACATGACAGGAGCGAGGGCCTGCGAGGATCTTCAGCCATGGTTCACAGAGAAGACCTACTCTACGTTCAATCGTCTGCGCTCCCTGCAACACAGGGCGTCCGCCATCGCATACGAAACCATGGCATTGCCACGCATCTGGTGGACGGACACGGACCATTGGACCACTTTGAAATACAAGGGCAATTCCATCTCCTTTGAGGATGTCTGTGGCATCTTCGAGGACGTCGAGAGCGACCTTGTATCGATCTGGGAAGACAAGATCTTGTGTGGACTGCAGCTCAGAGCAGACTATGCAGACCTGACAGACGATCTGAGCAACAAGGACGTTGGCTACTCTTTCCTCTTCGACGAGAGGAACGAATGCTTCCAGGATCGCACACGCTTGATACGTGCCATAGTGGAGGGACAAGGCGCCCTTTCTCGCTTTCTCTTACGACAGGAGGATGGAGAGCTGATCTGGAATCGTGGAGCACTGTTGGGATGGTTGCAGGACTATGCCAAGATGCAAAGGTTGCTTCTTCTTCGTGCAGAGATGCTGAGCGGTGCGCCCAGCAGAGGGACAGAGCTGACAGCCATGACCTATCGCAACACCCAAACACGGTCGACACGCAACCTGGTCATCTGTGGCAACCATGTGACGCTGCTATGTCAATACTCCAAGACCACAGCACTGACAGGCCAGGACAAGCTGATTCCACACGGTCTGGATGCCATCACTAGCGACATCCTCATACAAGACCTTGCCATCGCTCGCCCCTTTGCACAGATCGCAGCCAAGGTTTGTTTTGGAGAGGAGAGCGTGGTTCAGCTCTACAAGGACTTGCTGTTTGTGAATTTCAACAAGAAGTTCACCTCGGACGACCTGTCCTCTGTGATGGCCAAGTACAGCCTGCCTCGTGTGCACTTTGCCCTCACCATCAATCCATGGCGCCACATCCAGACCGCTTGGAAACGCAAGTTCAAGTGTGCGATGGAGGACGTGGTGGAGATAGATCAGGAAGAGGATGTGGAGGCGCTCCAAGCAGGACACACGCGAGCCACAGAGAATCGCATCTATGGATTGAGCACGCAAAGCTTGGCAGGCGCTGCAGAGGACGTATTGCCACTCTTTTTGCAAGCGAGCATGGCATGGCAGGAACGATGTCGTGTGATGCCAGGGGGGCGAGGACTTGCATACCAACAAGCCCGTGCCCACATGTTTCAACCCAGAAACAACCTGGACTCCTCTTCCTCCACGTCCACCTCTGCCTCCATGACTGGCAACAAGCCAGAGGAGGTGCGCAATCGTGCGCATGATTGCGCCGCCCCCCTAAACCAGGAGGCATTGGTAAAGGATGTCGCTGCTCGTGTGGTGGAACACCTCGCCCCCATGTTCAAGGACATCATGCAGGGCCTGGAAAAGAAGATGAACCGACCCTCTGAAGAAAAGCGCTACACAGCAAAAGAAAAAGGAAAGCAAAAAGAGACGTCGGCAAACAAAGATTCTTCCGACTCTGAGTCGTCTTCCAAAGAGAAAGAGGACTGGGACTGGGACTGGATGACCACAGCAGCACAATGTAGGTAGAACGGTCCAGATGGTATCATGAAAAAAAAGAATCGTCTAACATGAAAATACAGCAGACATAGACCATCACGGCGCAAGCGTGCGCACGATTGCGCCACCACCACCATGACCGCAATTACGAAGAACCTTCCCTGGTTCATCGTAGACCTCGGA
>JBBPLN010000419.1:0-20884 GCA_038089815.1 Sutorius eximius | reverse complement strand
TGCCGCGCCCGTCTACCCGCCCGCTCAAGACGGGGGTCACCTCGGGAGTATCGCGGCCACTGCTCCCAATCTTGATGCACATGCTTCCCTTGGTGTCAACGGTTGGGTTTTCCAGACTGGGCCCCATCCGGTTCAAACATTTACACCCTCTTTCGACCACCACGAGTTTGGGCTGATGTCAAGCATTCCGCTTTCCAATCAACCCCCTGATTCTTTTGATGCCGGCAACGCGTCGATGCAGAACCATTGGCAACTACACCAGCATGCTGTGAGAAAACCCTCCCGGTCCTGTGTCTGTCGTTTGCTAATGTAGTGTGTAGGCCGTGAACAGTTCTTCACCCGTCCAAGGAGAGATCCCCTCGGAATTCTCCTCTTCGCCGTGGGGCACTAGCCAGTCCAACTACAATGGCTTGTCGATCTTTTCGGGGCGGTGCAACCCGCCCTCGGGAACGTCCTACCAACAGGTTCAGCCCTCCCCCGGTGCCAACATGACATCCACTCCCTCTTTTGTCCCCTTTGATTCGACTTCCCAGCCTGCTGCTCCTCGTTCCCCGCTGGAAGCGACGCGTCGAAACTCCCGGAGGGGCCGTTCTGTCAAAAACTCTCCTTACAACCCACGTCGGACACATTCATTGCCGTCGTCCATCTCGCCCGAGGGGACAGAACTACACAATTGCCTCTGGACAGAAGAAGGTACTATATGTTCGGCTCAAATCACATGGGCAGATGTTCCGGACCACCTTGCCCTTCATGGCGTGAAGAACATGGCGCACGAAGATCCTGTGTTTTGTCGATGGTATGGATGTCGGGTGAAAGGAAACAAGAAAGAAATGAAACGCGAAAGCATTACGCGTCATGTTAGGGAGAAACACCTGGGGTATAGGCGTACTAATTAATTGGATTGAGGTGCGATTCTTCGCTCGTTTATGAACCCGACGCTCATGCGGACATCCAGATAACGTAGTATCAAATATCAAATGAGCTTCTTGACGATAATGTCTCGTTCACTTTCTAATTTTCCGTCTGCTCGCATCTCCTCTGGTGAGGCATGTGGGTTATTTTTGGCTTATTGTGCCTCGATCAGCGATTGGGCACACATTTATTTACAATATCCATGTTTACTGGCTTCCCTTTATCCACCCTTTTTTATTTCCGTTCTCTATTCCAACGTGTTACCTGTTGAATCTATCCCCCTTTATCCGCCAACGGTTCCTCTTGAGGGAACTGGATCTCCTCCCCCTGACCCGTTGCACGATAGATCGCACTATTATTCTTCCCTGCTCCTTTTCGTCCTTTTCCACCGGGCGTGCAAAGAGCGACGCTATGGTACCTGTAACTCATAATGATAAGCCCCACTCCCTCAATTTGATCGGTGGTATGAGATCGAACTCCATGGAGTCAGTGCGTTGGTGAGTTGTGCGCTCGTCCTCGCCATTCTCATCCATTCAGCAACAGAAGAAACGTGTAAGGAATCAGCGTGCATACAATTCGTTGAAACACTCTCGCTGGTAAGTGGCTCATCACTCATCGGGTGGTCATCCATGGGTTGCAAGCCTGAGCATTTCATGCCGATTGCACGCGTCTTTCCTTGTGATGCACTTTTTGGGCAGCCGGGCTTCTCAAGTTCTCGCACCGCTCTGTGTCGCTTAGCATCGAACGAGCAATTTAATTTTGGTCATGAACCAGTGTACAATATCAAGGCCATAGATAATCTGAGAAAAGCGAGGTAGGGCAAATGCACGAGGTGTTGACCTGCGTGCGATGAGCCAGGAACGTGAATCTGCAAGCTAAACGTCACTGAAACTTGGAAGGAACGGAGACTATGACCAAACCGTAGTGACCTCTCGTGTCAGCCTGTAGCTGTTGTAGGCTCGGAACGGAGAATGGCGTATTGCTGAGGAAGTCCTAATTGGATGTTGCTGTAGCATCAGGAATATATCATGTTCCTTATTCAACTTACTTGTACTTTTTCCGAGCCGCGGCTCGCTAAAAAAGCACCAAATGTAAACTAAGGGCGGCTAAGCATGAATAAGCATAGAAGCCAAAAAGTAACATTGTCCGCTCGAGTATATAAGCTTGCATATTTCCTTTATTAGATGCTTGCTATTGTTTGTACCATTGCCATATTTACGACACAGTTTTGCGATTTTTGCTAAGTCCCATCATCTTTTACTCCCCACTGCTACACCTGCAAATCACACGCACGTACGCCCTCGCACACGGCCTCACACACCTCCTACCTCCCACCCGCACCAGCACAGCCGTCCGCACCAGCCTCGGCCATCTACACACCAGTATCGCTCCTACTTGCACCTGTCCCACACGATCTTTTCGACCATGCGCAGCACTTACAGTTGGTTCACCGTCGACAATGACTTTCTTGACTGGGTGATGGGTGCCGAGATGGGCGTTGGGAAGGCAGACGAATTCCTGCGGGGAGTGGATCCCTACACCCGCCGTTGAAGAGGACAAGCCTATCGAAACCAAAGCTGCCGAGGTTTGCCCCAGCTCGAGCTCATATCTGTGGTCTTGCATAGGGATTCGTTCGCGGTACTACGTCCCAACAGACTACCCCACGGAGGCGCACTGGATGGCGGGCTTGACCCTCGAGCGCAGCTGTGCGATCAACTTTCTGAGCACGCCCTACAACTTCCAGGCGGTCAAAAAAAATTCAAGAGGTGCTTAGCCAACCTGGCGCCGTCGAATGATTCTTCCCCGGCGCTGCAGCGGAGGTGACCGCACTCCATAAGACATGGATGCTGATGTGGGTGTCTCGAGTTCTACTGGCTGGATCAGCCACTACCTTAATGTACTTAATTCATGCTCGGTGTGGTGCAATGATCAGGCCATTTGTTGTTCGAAAAGTTGTGAATAAGTGAATTTTCAGAAATTGAGTGGTCTGGACGATAACTTAATCTACTTGTGCTACACCCAACTTGTTGCGGCTTAATTGAGTACGAAAAGTCTGAATAAGCTCAGATAAGTGATCGGTCATTTTCCTGATGTGAAGAGCGCTTCGCGCTCTTGCCCACACACACCCTCATCCCCCTCTCCTCTCGACCCGGCAGACAGAGTGACGTCCAAAGATCATATATCTATATCAACGCTCATGGGTTTCTCTCGAATGCTTCGTCACACGTGATGCATATGTCAATGCCAGCTGTCCTGGTAAAGTACACAGTAAAGTATGTACATATAACTGACTTGAAGTTGCACAATACAATCGAATTTTTGCCTTCTACCACATCATACACCATGCTTACATCCACCCACAGTCAACCAAGCACCGACTCGACAGTCGCAGAGCTCCCTCGTTCCCACTCCATATGCCGCACTTCCGCAGAGCTGCCGTACCGAACTTGATCGCGCAAAAATAATAGCGCAAGTGGCCGATCCGATTTAGGAATTGTTCGCTTTTGAACGACTCGCCTTCTTGGTCCTTGTGGGTGAGATTGGCGTGGACTCCGCTTAATTGGTCAAGTCACCCCTAACTGCGAGGAGACTACTGTCACTGCCCTCGCTCGACTCTCCCCAGCGCAGAACTTGTCACATGGCTCACAGCGCCACACCAGAGTACTCAGAAGAAGCAATACGATGTTACCATCGAAACTAGCACGCTTCTCCGTGAACAGTTTATCCGCGCGTACCCGTTTTCTTCGTGCCAGATACTGACGGTCGTTACAAGTCCGAACGATCAGAACTACGTACCCACGTCCTTCTTCACGTCCTTCGCGTCCTCATGACACAATCCGCGATATGAACGTGGCCGCGATGGAATGCCCTCACAAAGATTACAAAGCGTCCAAGAATAAGGCGCCCATATTGTACACGGTTGTTCATCTCTCCCGTTCTTCATGTTCATGTTCAATCGGGCGCTGGTCTGTGATGCCCACCGCCGCGTTGTCATGGGTGCACTCGATATAGCATCGGTCAACCATTGTCCGGAACTTATGAATCAACGACACAAGGCATCGATCCTGCCGAGGTCAGCCATGGCGACCTGTAAAATAAGGTGCTGTTCCATCCGTGACAGCCAACCGTTCGTTACCCTCACCCGTTATTCAGACTCGTGCTGCTGCTGGCGCCCTCATCATCCTGGAGCTTTTGGATTCTCTGGATTCACCGGTGATTTCGAACAAACAGGGGGCATCCACGAGGTCTGGAACCTGCTCACGTTGGAGGGCATGCACTGAGAAGGTGTGCAACTCGGAGATCTGTCGGCTATCAACTTACCGTGTGCAGCCCCCGCTACGACTACAAAGTATATACGCCCGACAAGGATCATGAAGAATTCGTCCGCGTCATGTTTGTGGGCGCCGATTGTGATATTGATGACGCTCCAACGTTTGTCGAGTTCAACGCACAATCTGAGAAAACGCCACCATCTGACATTTTATTTGTACTTCATGCAACATGTCGCGCATATGTCTGGCGCCACCGGACCCTTCGACCAAATACAAATGGATGTCCTTGCTTCCGACGGATCGTCTGCTCCCCTACTGCGCACTCTTCTATCTCGTTATGCTGTCGTGTCAAATACACTCGAGATTTTTAAAATAAAATGGAAGATCCAAAATATAGTAAGCATGTGGGTGTAAGGAAATGGATGCCTCGGCTGGGCACTAGGTGACAAAGGATACATAGCCTTGCCACACTTCGTGCGAGCCAAAAATGTAAGAGATGATAGGGAAGGAAGTAAAGCGGCGCAGCAGGTAGATGACCATTAAAAAATCTCATTCCGGTAAGCAACCCTGAAGACTTGACGGTTCGGCTCGTTTATACGATCTCAGTTTCTTGATAAGCTGGCGCGTAATGGGCGGATGGCGTAACTGAAGCTGTACCGTGACGCTGTCAGCTACCGAGGCTCAAGTACTTACGAGCACGTGAAGGTCCATCAAGAAACCTGTCAGCGAAAGCCACTCGCCGTGCTAAGTGATGAATGAGATCAGGTTGGAGATTAGGGTTGTTTCAGAGTTCTCGCGAGAGCGCGCCACGATGGTCTTCCTTGACTGTGATGGTGACGCATATCGGGAAACTGGGATGCAACCTGCGAAAATACGGGCAAGATATACAACAACTCCCTTCCGAGGAGTCTGTGGCGAGACCTTCTCTTCTTCCTTGGATCCGTATAGGAATCATGGCGTACTGCGGAAAGTGAGGTCAAGGTCTGATCACTCGAGTGTCAGGGTAGAAAGAGTATCAGGATGTAGCCGGTGCGGCGTGGAAGACGGGCCAGTCAAGCTCATGTGCAACACAAGCTGCTACTCAGTAAGTGACGTCACTGCTGACACTGGTGATTTGAGAGTTAAACGAAGGTAAAGGAAATTAGGTAAAGCAAACCCGTTAAGCGAGGCCTGCCGCACCTCCGCATCGCTTGGTTCAAATGGCAACAGATTTGAAGAACCGAAGACATTTGTACAGGCTCTCTCACCTTGATGTCAGTATCGTTCTTGCTATTCGCCAAACTCGATTGTCGGAGACGTTTCGCATGCTCCCGATACTTGTTGACAAGGCTGCAACATGTCAGAAAAGTGACATTCTACATTAATATTGACACCCACCCTTCATATTTTCGCTTGATCCGCTCTCCCGAAGCAACAGCATTAATGTGGCATGTCGTTGGACTCACGCCATTTAAGAAGCGTGCATCCAAAGAAGGGCTGCAAGAACTGCCCGAATACATTTCGCCCACTCTTCCCTCGGTCGACGATGCGACTATCATCCTTTGCCCTCATTCCGTTCGTGGCCACCTTCGCCAGCGCAGGTCACTTTGATGGCATCCCACACAAGATCAAGGAGAGCATCGGTGGACCCCCTCGAGGTTGGGTCAGGCAGGGTCCCGCGCCTTCAGATCATCTGATACAGCTCAGGATCGCGCTCGCACAACCATACATCCACAACCTCGAGAACCATCTTCTGGAAGTCAGCGATCCCAAGCACGAGCGTTATGGCGCCTACTTGACGAAGGAGGAAACCGAGGCACTGATGATGCCTCACCCCGAGGCCCTCGACACAGTTAGCGACTGGCTGTCCTCCCATGGTATCGAAGAGGAACATCTCTACCGTTCATCTGCGCAAGACTGGGTCACAGTCTACGTCTCGGTTTTCCTTGCAGAGGAAATGCTAAACACAGTGAGAATTATGGTTTTCTTACCTGTCGTCTTGACACCCATATGGTATAACCAGAAATATGACGTCTATACTCACTCGAACAGTGGCGAGAGAATCGTCCGCGCGACAAGCTACAGTCTTCCGGAAAACTTGCACGGACATATTGAGCTGATCCAGCCGACAACGATGTTCACCCGCCTTAAGCCACTCACAAGTACCTTACATTGGGCAACTGGGGTATCGGTTGGTTTGTCAAATACCTCTGCTGGGACGCTCACCGGCCCAGCTGGAAACCCCGTGGATGCCAACTGCAATGGAACAGTACGCATCACATTTTCGTATCTAGATCCATCTGATGATTTAGTCGTACAGATTACTATCACCTGTCTTAGGCAGCTCTACAACGCTGTCGGATACAACACCTCTGCCACGAATGGTAACAAGATTGCTGTTACCAATTACCCCACGGAATTCGTCAACAACCGGGATCTCCAGCAGTTCTTCCAGCTGCAGAATCCTGCAGCTTACGGGTCTAACTATACATTTGTATCCATAAACGGTACGAATGTATGATGGTTGAACGGCAACCAGTCCACTGATAGCGTGCGCCATAGGTGCTGTGGACAACCAGAGTTACGCAGCCGCCGGCGCTGAAGCCAACTTGGACACTCAGTTTGCTTATGGGCTGACGTACCCGACCCCTGCGATTTTCTACTCGACCGACGGTTCACCTCCTTTCACTCCTGATGCAACAACTCCGACAAATACCAATGAACCATTTCTCGACGTTCGTTTTATTTTGCTCATTGTAGAAATCTGTCTGAATCTTATCATTATTGATTGTAGTGGTTGGATTATGTGTTGTCTCAAGATAATTTACCTCAGACAATCTCGACGAGTTATGCAGATGATGAGCAGACAGGTGCCATTATGTCATTCATCGCTTGGCATATTCTGACCACAGGTAGTCCCAATAAACTACGCTAAACGCGTCTGTTCTGGCTTTGCTGCCGTTGGCGCCCGTGGTGTTTCCCTTTTGTTTGGGTCTGGCGATGGCGCTGTTGGAGGTGGCAACTCAATGTCAGAGGCTCAACCGTGCTTCGCCAACGATGGAACCAACCGGGCTGTGTTCATCCCACAGTTCCCTGCCTCCTGCCCCTTGTCAGTGTAATGTTTCAACACCTGTTGCATCATCTAACCAGCTTCGAATGAACTCAGCGTGACATCGGTTGGAGGTACGAACTTTATTCCGGAAACTGCCGTTTACTTCTCTGGCGGAGGTTTCAGCAACTACGTGTGTTCATCATTGCGACCAGCTTTTGCTTTCATATTGATTATTTCTGTCTCCAGTTCCCCCGTCCTCGTTACCAGGATGTGGCAGTAAGCAATTACTTGAAAACGCTGGCTCCTGGGACTTACGAAGGTCTTTACAACCCGTGAGTTTTCGAGCTTGTTTGTACGCTCAACAACTAACAAACAGCCTTCTAGTAATGGTCGTGTAAGCAGTTGTCCATTTCAATTGACGGATCAAACCTACACATGCTTACTCACCCCTCCGTGTATAGGGTATTCCCGATGTCGCTGCACAAGGCCGAAGGTGCCAGATCATCTACCAAGGCCAGCAAGCCTATGTCGACGGCACTTCCTGCGCTGCCCCCGTGTTTGCCTCCTTCATATCTATGCTCAATGATGCACGGCTCAGCGCGCGTAAGCCACCGCTTGGCTTCTTGAACCCGTGGTTGTACCAGACGGGTTACGCTGGATTGAACGACATCACGATCGGCAAGAACCCTGCATGTGGTACGCAGGGCTTCAACGCGACCGTCGGCTGGGATCCCAGTACGTCCTACTCTTCTTTTTTCGTGGGTTTCATTTTGCCATGGTCTGTTGCCGCTCCTGGATCCCGGGCAGCCAGACCTCCGACCCGTGGCATATTTGGGGGATCTGTTCGGTTTCGAACTTGGATTGACATACCATTTATGCAGTCACTGGATTCGGCACGCCCAACTTTAAGAAACTGTTGGATTTGGCAGTGACTGTTTGATCTCTCCGCGTCGAACGGATAACGGTTGGACATTTATGAACTACATATGGACATTTATGTGAAAGATTGTGTACTATTAAGTCGTCTGCTTTTTGACCACCCTGCTCCGCACTAGACGGTATACATGTACTATTTACAGATTCATTATTCGTGGCTCGCCATAAGTATGTTACACGAGGGTCAGGAAGCCTTACGTGACTCGGTAACTGTCAACGTCTTTAAAATTGTTGAATTCGTTCGTCCTTCACAGCCACATCGTGAGGAACCACTGTAAGGCCGTCCAGAGGAACGCCGGTGTTCCGCTGGTAAGTACATAGTTCTACTTCGGTCACCCAATTTCGAGTGTTTTTGAACTTCGTATTGTTCTCAAAGGCTCTTTGCAACAGGCATCCCGGCTTATCATCGCAGTGGGAGATAGTCACTGCCAGCAGGTTCCATCCCATTTGCAGGATAGCCGCTTCTGACGTGTGCATGCGTTGGCAGCTCTTCCTTCGCCTGGATCAAATTCGGTGTTCATTATGTGTGCTGTTGCTAGACTCGGTCTTAAGGTGGAATCGTCCATGAAAAGCTACAAGGGTTGGGTGCACATCCACTCCACCTAGCGCCGTCGGTGCGATTGCCTTGCCTTTCCCTGCCGTTCGCGGCCGTCCTTGTCAACGCAGGTTACTATGAAGACATCCCTAACACGCTCAAGGAGAGGATTGAAGGGCTTACCCGTGGCTGGCTCAGGCAGGGTTCCCCACCTTCGGATCATCAGATAAAGCTCCCACCAGCGCTATCGCGCCTATCCGTCGAAGGAGGAGACCGAGGCACTGATAGCGCCCCATCCCGAGACGTGATACAATGGACAAATGGCTGACCATGCACGGTATCAAGGAACAACTACACCGCTCATCCGCACAAGACTGGGTCACTGTTTGTGTTCCGGTTTCCCTTGCGGAAGAGATGCTGAATACGGTACGAAAACGATTTGGTTAGCTTCCTAATGCCTACTTGGACTCGAATTCCCAGAAATACGACGTCTACATTCACTTGTACAGTGGAGAGAGCATCATCCAAACAACCAGCTACAGTCTTCCAGAGAGCTTGCACGAATATGTTGAGCTCATTCAATGTTTGCTCGATCCAGGCCGTTGAGGAACACATTGCACTGGTCCACCATGACACCGGCTGGCTGGAAACCCGGTTGATGCCATCTGCAAGAACACAGTACGGGAGCGCAATTTGGCATGGACCCATCTAACCATTTGGTTTCTAGATTATCATCACCTGCCTCGGACAACTCTACAATGCCGTCGGATACAACACTTCCGCCACGAACGGCAACAAGATAGCGATTACTGGTTATACCAGGTAGTGTGTCGACAATCAGGATCTTCACCAATTCTTCCAGCTGCAGAACCCTGCAGCACACGGGTCCAACTACACATTCATGTCCATAAACGGTAGGAATATCTTATGCTTGGGCAACAACCCACTGACGATATTCTCCCAGGTGACTCGAACAACCAGAGCTACGCAGTTCCCTCGACCCCATTACCAGAACGCGGTAGTAAGCAAATACTTGCAGATGCTTCCTCCCGGAATGTATGGGGGTCTGTACAACCTGTAGGTTTCTTGGATGCTTTCAGGTTGAATTTTGACGAGCGACGCTCTAGCTATGGCCGTGTAAGCATCTGCCCACCCTAAATCGTGGGACCCGCCTGAAGTCGCCTACTCATCCCTCTCGTGTCCAGGGCTTCCCAGACGTCGCAGCGCAACCCGGGAAATTCCTCATCATCTGGCAAGGCCAGATACAACACATCGCCGGCACGTCCGCGCCGCTCCCGTTTGCCGCCTTCGTTTCTATGCTCAGCGATGCCCGGCTTGGCGTGGATAAGCTCCCGACGGGGTTCCTGAACACTTGGTCGTATGAAAGTGGATACGCTGGGCTGAACGACATCCCGGAGGGCTTCAATGTGACGGATGGGTTGGGATCCCGGTACGTTGTATTGCCTCTCTTTTATTTATCATTTCGACCTACTTTGACATGTCACCGTCTTCAAAACACCGGGACGGTCATGATCGATGGTCGAACTTGAATTGACACGCCCTTCTTGATGCAGTGACCGGCTCGGTACGCCCGACTTTGAGAAATTGTTACAGTTGGCGATGTGATCCCGCTGTTGGTGGAACGAATTACGGGGCAGATAGAGAACTTGTGTGTTATTGGATGACTTACGAGCTCAAACATCTATGGACTTCAGATAGATGGAAAACCGGATCGTCTAGGCTGTGCATTTGCGGGGTACGCTGTCGAAAATCCATCTTCGTTGGTACGTAGTTGTGACGAGAGGCTTAGCTAACCTCTGGCCCAGGTTGGCAAGGTCTCTGGTCAAGCTTGGGTGATAAAGCTGGCCACCGGCCGCTAGCCCACTTCCAAGCCGCCCCGGTGACCCACTTTTGGCTAGCTCAGTGTCTTAATAGCCTTGCGACTGGTGCCAGATGCATTCTAGCAATCGGGATGTTGAAGGACACTTTACCCTCGGCGTCGACCAGCTTGCCCGTTTCAATGAAACGATCACAATATGACCTCCTTATGCCCACTGTAACGTAGCGCTTACTACATTTCCCTTGCAGTGGGGAGTCATGATCAGCCACGGGTGCTGGCAGGATAGCATATCTGTTCAGCGTAAGCCAGTATTCCTACACCAGTACAGTTGACGATGAATTTGTGCTTCCACGCCTACCAGGTGACCTACTACGTGTTTCCTACCATGCAGCCCAACAGGCTTATAGCACACGAGCACTTCACCTGATAGCGACTATGGCAAAGCACTCCGGATTGTACCAGTGACCACCCGGGAGCCCGAAGCAGCGAAATCCCTTATCCTCGCCATTGGTTCAGCGGTTGGCCCCATGCCATAATTGCTACTCTGAATCAAACGCATGCAATCGGGTCGGTCGGGGTGACGATAACGTGGTCTGACTGGAACTTACTACTTCCGTGCCACCGGCAGGTGTTTAACTAAACCCTGAATGGCATGTCGCACTGTTACAGCACGAAGGGCAGGCGACTGTGGTTCTATGACGAGTCGGCTATTTCTCTCGAGGAAGACCGGAAATTGGATCCGTGGCCTTACAACGGCCTGGTTGGATGTGATTCATCTTTGCCAGTGCCACGAGTCGTTGACCCTTACTGGCAGTGACAAACATGCGAGCGGCTTTAACCTTTAGGGGTTGCTACTTCAACCGAAGGGCGTTACAGCCATACGCTCTTCAAGCATTTGCCAGTGGTATGGCCTCAATAACGCGCAAGAAGTGACGTCAGACAAAATGTGATGACATTCAGATGTAGCTAGCATGAGTCGCTTTGGTCATGCATCGCATACGAAATACGATTCGAGCAGTACTTGGCGCACCGGCGGGACGTTGCTGTTGGCATGGAAATAATATGGACATGACTCATAGATATACTTATAGAGCGCTTCCAATCTGATGGATGGCTCGATCCGGCTTCTAATCGGACTCGCTGAGGGCACTCCACGCGCACCCTCGGTACATTTCGAGTCGTATGGTTCGGCATAGACGGTAGTAAAGCGGGTGGCAGTGTCATCGTCGATCCTAGCAACGACGTGGTCTGATGGCATTACGTAAGAAATACCATTTACTCTTGTCAAGCATTTCACACCGGCTTGCACGAACCATTATAAGCCCTGGTAGTGACCACCCGGTATTGAACTCTTATGGCATCAGACCACGGGGCATGTCAAGTCGGATCGTGATCGGAAAGGCAGCTATGAAAACACGAACCCCAGGAGATGTAAGGACACACAAGAATTATGTCAAGTTCAAAGTGTGATGACGATCAAATATAGCTAGCAGGAGTTGTTTCTGAGTCCTACAGATATGATGTCAGCCACATCGCACCCGAAATACTGCCATTTGAGTGGTGACGCACCAGCAGGACGTGCTCATGACATGGCAATAATACGGACATACGGACATGCTTACAGAACACAATCTGATGGACGGCTCGGGTAGGTTATCCAGCTTCTAATCGGACGCGCTGGGGGCATTTCCGCACGTATAGTGAATTGACGTGCTGTAACGCGTACCCTCGGTACGTTTCACGTCGGACGGTGATCGGTCTAAAGTTCAGTAACAAGGCTACAAAGCTGCGACGGACCATTGAGTCTACTCCCAAGGCACCCCCACATACTTCAGAGTCCTGATGAACAGCCTTGCAGGTGGTGTCAACCTCCAAATCTTTTCCCGCTTTGCGGGCCTAGAAAACTTTACCATCGGTGTCGACATGTCGAAGCCTGCCTGGCAGGTTGTCCGTGTCGACGAACCCGTCAATATTGTATGACCGCTTCCCTGTTTCTGACCGGAACGTAGTACTCACCTGTCGACTGTAGTGGACACCCGCCTCCGTTGGCGGTGGAGTCTTTGGGTTCAGCGTAGGCAATTATCGGCACACCGGCGGTGCACCGGACAGCAGCATTCTTGTTTCCGTCTACTCCGAAATGGACGTGAAGTGGTACATTTCAAAGCAAGCCCAGGATGCTTATACGTAAGCAATACTCGCCCTATTATACAGATCCACTAATTTACTCCTTGTCAAGTATCTCACCCGACTTTGACCGCAACCTCGGATGGACCATTAGTAACCCTGATAGTGATCACCCGACGGTATTGAACTCTTCCCTCTTGGTAGTGTCATTTTCTTATCCCCATCGTAGGTTGACCTCCTGCCATTGGGACCGCCTTTCGATCTATCGCAACAATGGTTTAAATTCAAGGTACTACCTGCGTGATAATAGTATGATGGAAAGTGCGAATCGTCGCTCGAAGCAATCTTGGATCCTATATGTCGTCGTTAGCCCAAGGTTGAAAGAATGTGTTGAATGTTCGTTTAGGGGTTACATGGTCCTATTCTAGCAGGTATCAATTGGTTCAAGTTGGATCGGTCAATGGGCACCAAGGTAAGGTGTACAACACGAAACCCGAACCAACTGCGATGGGGAGCTTCAAGTATCATATATCAACGCTCGCGGGTTTCTCCCAACGTGATACATCCAAGGTCGTGATACGTCGCAGTGGGCAGGGTAGTACAGCATCACTTAGGCGCGATGAGTCTGACCCTTTCATAGCGAGCAGTGCAAAGGTAACCTGGTGAACCATGCCTCTCACTCGCCTGAAGAGTTTCTTGTACCGATCACTGTCTCCGCTTCTTGAACCGCTCCATGACCTACACACGATGTGCGACCAGCGTTAAAACACGATCACCAACGAGACATCATGCAGCGCGGCACATGCCAATTCGTCCATCGCCATCTGTGGGTTGTCATGCCGCGATTTTCGTCCTTCCTGCGGCACCAACTCCATCGCTTCCAGCTTGGCGTCGCACATGATCTCGACGTCCGATTTTTGCTTGATGTGCGGGCGGTAGACTGCCGCGCAGGTGAGGGATACGTGCACCGTGAGGGAAAGAGGGACGTACAACGCATAGCAACGAGGTGGTCCTCATTGGTCCCCTTTTTGCGATCCTTGCGCTCCGCTCCTTGGTGACCTGCTGCTTTTCCTTCTCCGTCTCCTCGATGTACGCCATCCTGGGTGCATATCGTAAGATGGGACAGCAGAGCCCGGGTTGAAATGGACAAGATTTTCGTCCTTTGAGACCTTGGTAATGTTCAAGCATTCGACGGAGGAGTATCTTATTCGGTTCTCCGGGTCTGTGAAGCATGCAAGAACGGGTTCGATGAACTTGTCCATGTACGGGGTAACGTCGACGCCGAGGGCGATGGCAGCCAGACCAATCAAACCACCGTTTCGAATGTGAAGCGGGTTGGACGCATTGCTGAACATGTCCACGAGTTGATCGATGATTTGGTTGATACGTCAGTGGTCGCCTTGTTGGTGGCATTCGCGAATCTGCCTGCGCGGTGATGTCTGAGTGCGGGGACGCGAAACAGAGTAGCACCGTTACTTCTCTAGCTCAAGTGCTTGGGCTTTCCTCTTTTCGTATATCTTGTCTACGAGCTGCTTGGCCACCGCAGACTCTGTAACTTGTCAAGAACATCAAAGTGGTGTAGCAAAACGACCTTACCCATCCTGCACGCTGTCGCCCTCTTGCCAGTGGGTTTGGAAGGTGTGAGATCGGGTCACGTGGCGTGGGGTCCACTTAGTTGGTAAGTCGCCCCTGACTGCGAGGAGACTACTATCACCGCCCTCGCTCGACTCTTCCAGGATCCAGCAACTAGGATGGAGCGAGTCTCCCGACCACTGCCACGCCTACACTGGCATACTACAAGCGGAAATGCATGCCATGAGCGAGGCGGAGGAGGAGCTCATATCGGTCAGAGTTGCTGGATATACATGCTTCTCCAGCTTGCCGCTCGGTCTGATATCTTTGGCGCCCTACCCAGCACAGAACTGCCTACTCACGGCCATATTCACGTCCTTCGCGTCCTTATGACACAATCCACGATATGAACGTGGCCGCGATGGAATGCCCTCGCAAAGATTACAAAGCGTCCAAGAATAAGGTGTTCATGTTACACATGGTTGTTCATCTCTCCCGCTCCTCACGTTCAATCAGGTGCTGGTCCGTGATGCCCATCGCCGCGTTATCATGGGTGCACTCGATCTAGCATCGGTCAACCATTGTCAGGAACTTACGAATCGACAACGCAAGGCATCGATCCTGCCGAGGTCAGCCAAGGAGACCTGTAAACCGAGGCGCTGTTCCATCCGTGGCAGCCAACCCTTCGTTACCCTCACCCGTATTCCGACTCGTGCTGCTGCTGGCGCCCTCATCATCCTGGTGCTTTTTGGATTCTCTAGATTAATCGGTGATTTCGAACAAACAGGGAGCGTCCACGAGGTCTGATGTTACTGACAAACATGGGCCCGAAAAGATGTAAGGACTCACATGAATTGTGTCAGGTGCAAAGTGTGATGACGATCAAGTATAGCTAGCATGAGTCGTTTCAGAGTCCTACAGCCTGAAATAGGATCGCACCCGAAATACTGCCATCTGAGCGGTGACACATTGATGCCCCAGCAGCACGTGCTTTAATATGGACATGCTTACAGAACGCTTCCAATATGACGGACGACTTGGGTAGGTTATCTGGCTTCTAATCGGGCGCGCAGAGAGCATTCCACGCACATAGTGAATTGACGCAGGTTATCCAGCTTCTAATCGGTCGCGCTGAGGGCGTCCCGCGCACACAGTGAATTAACGTGCTGTAACGCGTACCCTCTGTACATTTCAAGTCGGACGGTAATCGGTCCAAAGTTCGGTTCCAAGGCCATAAAGCTGCGACGGACCATTGAGTCTATTCCCAAGACACCCCCACATATCCCACAGTCCTGATGAACAGCGGTGAAGAGGTCCAAATCTTTTCTTGCGTCGGGAACCTGCAGAACCTTCCCATCGGTGTCGACACTCCGCAGTCTACGTACCCTGTCACTGTCCGTGTCGACGAACCCGTCAATACAGTATGACCTCCCCCTGTTTCCGACCCGAGCGTAATACTCACCTGTCATCGTAGTGGATACCCGACTCCGTTGGCGGTGGAGTCTTTAAGTTTAGCCTAGGCGACTATCGTTACACCGGTGGTCGACCGTCCAGCGCCGTTGTCGCTTCCAACTACTACCAAACGGGGATGCTGTGGTACATTGCATACCAAGAAGCCGAGGATGCTTATACGTAAGCCATGCCTACCCTGTTACACAGATCAACTAATCTACTCCTTGTTAAGTATTTCACTCAACCCTGTCCGCAACGTTGTATGGACCATTAGTAGCTCTGGTGACCACCCGACGGTATTGAACTCTTCCCTCTTCAGTATTATCTTCTTATCCCCATCATAGGTTCAGCTCTTGCCGTTGCAATCGCCTGTCGGTCCATCGCAATTGTTTAAGTTCCGGGCAGTACATGAGTGATGATGACGTAGTATGATGGGAAGTGCAAATCGTCACAAGCAATGTGCCATCTTGGATCCTACATGTCGTCGTCGTTAGCCCGAGGTTGAAAGAATGTATGTGTATGTTGAACGTTCATTTAGGGGTTACATAGTCCTATTCCACAGGATATCAATGATTCAAGAGTTGCGTTGATCAATGGGCACCAAGGTAAGATGTACAACGTGAATCCCGAACCAACCACGATGGCGGGTTTCAAGTATTAACGCTCGCGGGTTTCTCTCAAATGCTTCGTCGCCTGTGATACATTCAAGATCGTGATACGTGAGTGGGTAGGGTAGTACAGTATCACTGAGGCGTGATCTACATACCCGCACCTGACCTTTCATAGTGAGCAGTGCAGAGCTAACCTGCCTCCCACTCGCTTGAAGACCTTCCTGTACCAAAATCGGGGGATCGCTGTCTCTGCATACGCTCCTTGAACCGCTCCATGACCTACACACGACGCGCGACCAGTGTTAAAACGCGATCACCAACGAGGCACCATGCATGCAGCGCAGCACATACAAATTCGTCCGTCGCCATTTGCGGGTTGTCATACCGCGATGTTCGTTCTTCCTGCGGGGCCAACCCCATCGCTTCCAGCTTGGCGTCGCGCATGATCTCGACGTCCGATTTTTGCTTGATGTGTGGGCGGTAGACTGCCACAGGTGAGGGATACGTGCACTGTGAGGGAAAGAGGGACGTACAGCGCGTAGCGACTAGCGACGAGGTGTTCCTCGTCATTCGTCACCCTTTTGCGATCCTTGCGCTCCTCGGCGACCTGCCGCTTCGCCTTCTCCGTCTCCTCGATGTTCCTCAGTCGAATACTGCGAACACGAGTCAGCCACAACGCGCCCGTTTGAGATTGAAATGGAAAAGGACGCACTCCATCCCGAGGTCGACCTCGGGTATCGCCGTTAGCATTGCCAGACTGCTCGTCACGCTCCCCTTGTCTGCCTTTTTCTTCTTGATCTTCCATCGCTCCGAGAGGGCGAAGGCGTCTGTAGCACCGTGGGGTGTCTCGGCGGCGTCTTGTTGCTGTCGTCGGATCTTGAGGTTCTCCTCAATCCTGGGTGCATATCACGAGATGAGACTGAAGCAGAACCCGGGGTAGGGGGAAGGGGACGTACATGTGTTTGTCGACGTCGAGGGCGTTCGTCTGCTGTGTAAAGTTGTTCGTACGTACGGCCCGCCGAGCCCTAGCAGCTGCATCCTCCTGCTCGCTGCAATGCCCAGTCAGTCACCATCGACGACCACGACGACGAGATATGAATCCCGAACCCTTGGCTGTACGAAGGGGATACACTGGACTGAACAACATCACGGAGGGTCACAATCCTGGATGTGCCACGGAGGGCTTCAATGCGACGGGTTGGGATCCCAGTACGTTGTATTTCCTTTCTCTTATTTATCATCTCGACCTACTTTGGCGTGTCACCGTCTTCAAAACACCAGGACGGTCATGATCGATGGTTGAACTTTTGCGGGGTACGCTGTCGGAAATCCATCTTTGCTGGTATGTAGCCGTGACCAGAGACTCGGCTAACCTCTGGCCCGGGGTTGGCAAGGTCTCTAGTCAAGCTTGGGTTATAAAGCTGGCCACCGGCCGCTAGCCCACTTCCAAGCCGCCCCGGTGACGCGCTTCTGGCTAGCTCAGTATCTTAATAGCGGTTGCCAGATACATTCCAGCAATCAGGATGTTGAAGGACACTTTACCCTCGGCGTCGACCAGGTTGCCTGTTTCAATGAAATGGCTACTGTAACGTAGCGCTCACTGCGTTGTCCTCACAGTGGGGAGTCGCGATCAGCCACGGGTGCTGGCGGGATAGCATATCTGTACAGCATAGCCAATATTCCCACATCAGTACAATTGGCGATGAATCTCTGCTTCCACGCCTACCGGGTGGTCTAATACCTACCATACCTGATAGTGACAATGCGTGCAATCGGATCAGTCAGGGTGACAATAACATGGTCTGACTGGAACTTACCACTTCCATGCCACCAGGCACGAGTCGGTGTTTCTCCCAAAGAAAACCGGAAATTGGATTCGTGGCCCTACAACGGCCCAGGAGGCTTGGTTGGATGCGATTCATCTTTGTCAGTGCCACTCGTTGACCCTGCTGGCAGTAACTATCAAACATGCGAGCAGCTTTATCCTTTAGGGGGTTACTACTTCCACCGAATAGCGTTACAACGTTGTTTGATGACGCTCCTCAGGTCTTGTGTGAGACCTGCCACGACTGGACGCCGTCTAGCAGAATGAATGGGTTACTAGGCAGTGCAGCGAGTGTCTTCCTAATTAGAGAAGGTTTGAGACCTTTCGTGCTTTCAGTTTTCCGGATCTAGGCCGTGAGCTTGAACTATGACTGCATCTACGTTTTGAAATGCCTTTTAGGATGCCTTTTTTGTTTTCTTTTTGGTAGGACCCTTATTGAACCCTTAATTTCCTTTTTTGGCAGCCGTCGTCCAGAACTCTCGAACAGCCCGGTAGTCAATGTTCAGAACGTTCAATGATAACGTTACATAGCAGGTTTGCAGATGACTGGTGACCAGTGAGGTCATGTTTCAGTACGACCCTGCACCCTGGATGGCGACCCTTGCCGTACGCTCTTCGCACGATGTCGCACATTAAATACGATTCGAGCAGTGTCTTGTCGTATGTGTTTCAAACACTACCAGCGGTATGACCTGATATTACTCACCTATGAAACCAGGAGCCCAAGGAGATGTAAGGACACACAAGAATTATGTCAAATTCAAAGTGTGATGATGATCAAATATAACTAACATGAGTCGCTTTTGAGTCTTACAGATATGATGTCAGCCACATCGCACCTGAAATACTGCCATTTGAGCAGAAACGCACCAGCAGGGCGTGCTCATGGCGATAAATATAGGCATATGGACATACTTACGGAACACTTCCAATCGGACGCGGCGAGGGCATTCCGCACGTATAGTACCCTTGGTACGCTTCAAGTGGGACGGTAATCGGTCTAAAGTTCAGTTCCAAGGCTATAAAGCTGCGACGGACCATTGAGTCTACTCCCAAGACACCCCACATACTCCAGAGTCCTGATGCACAACCTTGCACGTGATGTCAACTTCCAAATCTTTTCCAGCTTTGGGGGCCTGGAAAACCTTGCCATCGGTGTCGACAATTCGAAGCCTGCCTTCCAGGTTCTCTGTGTCGACGAACCCGTCAATAAAGTATGACCGTCTCCCTGTTTTCGACCGGAACGTAGTGCTCACCTGTCGTCTGTAGTGGACATACAACACTATTAGCGATAATGTCTTTGAGATCAGGGTAGACGGCTATGGTTACACCGGTGTACATCCACCAAACGACAAAGTTATTGCTTCCGTCGACTCCGAAATGGACGTGAAGTGGTACATTTCCCAGGATCCCCGGCAAACCCAGGTTGTTTATACGTAAGCAATACTCTATTGCACAGATCCACTGATTTAAGTACTCCTCAAGTATCTCACCCGACTTTAACCACAACCTCGGATGGACCATTAGTGACCCTGATAGTGACCACCCGACGGTATTGAACTCTTCCCTCTTGGCAGTATCATCTTCTTATCCCCGTCATAGGTTGAGCTCCTGCCATTGGGACCACCTTTCGATCCACCGCAACAATCGTTCACGTTCCAGCTAGTATCTGAGTGATAACAATGTAGTATAATGGGGAGTGTGTCGTTAGCCAAAGGTTGAAAGAATGTGTGTTGAATGTTCGTTTGGAGGTTACGTCCTATTCCATAGGATATCAAGTTGCATCGGTCAAGGTAGGCTGTACAGCGTGAAACCCGAACCAACCACGATGGCGAGCTTCAAGTATCATATATCAACGCTCGCGGGTTTCTCTCGAATGCTTCGTCACATTCAAGATCGTGATACGTCGCAATGGGCAGGGTAGTACAACATCACCTGAACGCGATCAACCCGCACCAGACACCTTTCATAGTGAGCAGCGCAAAGCCAACCTCACTCGCTTGAAGAGCCTCCTGTACCGAAATCGGGGGATCACTATCTCCGCATACGCTTCTTGAACCGCTCCATGACCTACACACGACGCGCGACCAGTGTTAAAACACGATCACCAACGAGGCACCATGCATGCAGCGCAGCACATACCAATTCGTCCGTCGCCATTTGCGGCTTGTCGTGCCGCGGTTTTCGTTCATCCTGCGGGGCCAACCCCATCGCTTCCAGCTTAGCGTCGCGCATAATCTCGACGTCCGATTTTTGCTTGATGTGTGGGCGATAGACTGCCACACAGGTGAGGGATACGTGCACCGTGAGGGAAAGAGGGACGTACAGCGTGTAGCGACGAGGTGTTCCTCGTCATTCGTCACCCTTTTGCGATCCTTGCGCTCCTCAGCGACCTGCCGCTTCGCCTTCTCCGTCTCCTCGATGTTCCTCAGTCGAATACTACGAACACGAGTCAGCCACAACGCGCTCGTTTGAGATTGAATGGAAAAGGGCGCACTCCATTCCGAGGTCGACCTCGGGTATCGCCGTCAGCATCGCCAAACTGCTCGTCACGCTCCCCTCGTCTGCCTTTCTCTTCTCGGTCTTCCATCGCTCCGAGAGGGCGAAGGCGTCTGTAGCACCGTGGGGTGCCTCGGCGGCGTCTTGTTGCTGTCGTCGGATCTTGAGGTTCTCCTCGATGTACGCCATCCTGGGTGCATATCACGAGATGAGACTGAGGAAGAACCCGGGGCAGGGGGAAGGGGACGTACATATGTTTGTCGACGTCGAGGGCG
>JBBPLN010000418.1:0-20948 GCA_038089815.1 Sutorius eximius | reverse complement strand
TTATGTACCTTTTATCTAACCGCCGTGACCCCCTGAACATCTAGGCGATATCATCTACCTCAACGCGGCTGGCCAGCACATGCTGGTTATTGGTTCGCAGAGAATTGCGGCAGACCTCCTCGATCGTCGTGCTGATATATACTCGGATAGGCCACGAAACATCGTGGCTTCAGACCTCATGACCGGTGGCCTCGTAATCGGTCTTATTGGGTACAACGACGTGTACGTTCAAATTCGTATGCATAATTCTGTTGGACTGATGTAGGTCTAAGCTGGCGTCGTCTGCGCAAAGCTGCGCACGAATGTCTGAACAAAGGCGTAGTACAAAACTTCCATCCCACGCAGCAATCGGAAGCCGTGCTCCTCGCATGCGGTTTGCTAGCAGAACCGGCCGACTGGGATGGTCATATGCGCCGAAGATCAGCATCTGCCATTATGTCCATGGTATACCACGAGCCTCCCATTATCTCGGGAAATGATGGGTCAGTGAGAGCCATCGACGAATTTGTTGTCCGAATGACGCGTGCCGCGCTTCCTGGTGCTCATTTGGTCGAGTTCTTCCCCTGGATGATGTACCTCCCAAAGATGTGAGTAACGCCATGTAAATGCGAACGGCAGCTGATCTGTGTCATGCTAGACTGGCACCATGGAGACGGAAAGCGAAGGCAGCCTTCACTGCGGACTCGGCAATGTTTAAGGACCTTTTCCGACGTGTACAGGAGAGAATGGTTTGTTTATACCCACTGTATCATCGATACAAACAGCTCTCAGTTCTCGATAGAAACAAGGAGAGGATAGTTCATGTTTCGCTGCCACCCTACTTCAAACCGCCGAGAGACACGGCCTCTCTGAAAGAGAGAACTCTTGGTTGGCTGGAACGATGTAGTATGTATTTCTCACACCTCATTGCCCAAGTATCACCTTACGTGGCTCAATTTCTTTAGTGGTGCTGGCGCAGAGACAACCTCTGCAGTCATGGCTTGGTGGATGTTGGCGATGGTAGCCTATCCGGAGACACAGAAGCGCGCCCAGGCAGAGTTAGATGCTATCGTTGGACATGCGAGACTCCCCATGTTTGCCGACTTTGAGAACCTTCCGTACATCCGTGCGATGGTAAGTTCCATGCTCAGCCACTGTACTTTTATTTGATCGACGGCCTACGCAGACAAAAGAAGCATTGAGGTGGCATCCCGTCGTATGTTGAGATGTCTATTTATGAGGTTCCGTGAGACTTACTGGTTGTTTAAGGGTCCAGCGGGACTTCCACATCGCTCCATTGAAGTACGTAGAAGGATTGTCATGGGAATCGGTTGCTGATCGCACTTATGTGCAGGATGATTGGTATGAAGGTTACTTCATCCCCGCCGGAACAATCGTTATCCCAAACGTCTGGCACCTCAGCAGAGACCCCGAGATCTACGGGGGAGACGCTGAACACTTCAACCCCGCTCGCCACCTAGACGAGAGTGGTCAGATCGCTCCAGGACCGACCGACTCCAGAGAAGAGGGACACTTCTCGTACGGTTTCGGGAGACGTGTCTGCGTCGGCAGGCATGTCGCGAATAATTCATTGTTCATAAACATAGCCATGGTCCTCTGGGCGATGAACATTGAGCGCGCAACGGATGCGTATGGAAAGCCGCTGGCAATCGACATCGATGGGTGCGTGGAGGATGGTCTCGCTGTGTACGTACATGTTCTCGATTTCCCTGCAGCTTCGATAATGTTATTGCGGCGAGAACAGGAGACCGGTCCCATTCAAAGTCAAACTCACACCGAGGTTCCCTGAGGCCGAGACTATGCTTGCGTTTGAGCGCGAGTCGCATGGACTTCCGGCATTTCGAAGGAAGGAGTGAAGTCAACTCGCAAACGCAAGAGTAGAGACGGGGCATTCAAACTGTATGGACGAACGTCATCGTGTTTCTTTCCACCAATAAAACATTGGGCCAAGCAGACAGCGACGCCGTATGCTGCGATGTTCTCACTGTCTCGTTTCCCAAAATTTGGCGTGTACGTCCCATGAAATTGACAAGATAAACCTTGTGGGACTCGATTTACCAGCGGTGAGCAAACGGTGAAGTGAATGAAACCCAAGCATTGTAACCATTAAATCTGTAGTTCACGTACACCGAGCATGTAGCGACAGGTCCGATCTTTTATGACTCGCCTATCATTCACTCGACGACACCGCAGTCTGAGATTCGAACTGCGGCCGAAGGGCGACCACTGCTCGAGCCCTTGGACTCGATCGACTTGACAACATCCATGCCCTCAACAACCTCGCCGAATACGACGTGTTTACCGTCGAGCCAAGACGTGACTGCCGTGGTGATAAAGAACTAGGAGATGCGTGAGAGGCAATCAGCCCTCCGGGTCTAACGGCGGCGAGAAAGGGTACTGGCTTACTTGTGACCCGTTCGTGTTGGGACCTGCGTTTGCCATGGACAGCAGTCCTGGCTTGTTATGCTTGTAAATAAAATTTTCATCTATCTACAAGTTTAGCCCAAAGTCAGACAGTGGAAAGTGCAATCATTCACCCTTGAAGCGGTTACCGTATATCGACAAACCACCAGTCCCGTCGTGCCTAGTAAAGTCGCCCCCTTGAATCATGAACTACACGGATACGGACATCCTTTAGTACCGTTTTAAAAGACCGGCGCAGGAACACGAACCTCTGGAATGATTCGATGGAACGAGCTTCCCTTGTACCCCACCGTCTTTCCGTCCTTCTCCGTGCCGACAGCCAACTCACGGAAATTGCGGGCTGTGAGCGGCACAGTGTCATCGTAGAGCTTGAATACGACACGCCCCGACTGATTCGGACCTATGGAAATGTCAAACTGTGAAGCATGCGAGGTCAGACTCTCAGAAAGGCTATATGATAGCAGCAAATCGTACAAAGACATTCGACCTGTTATTCACATTCAGTTTAATAGCGCGTCTCCAAAAATTGACCTGGGAAGAAAATACGCACTTTGGAACGGAAGATGTGGCGGCGGCGGCGGCCGACGCGGTGGAAGAGACGAATCTACGGAAGATGAATGACATGAATGACGGTGAGGAGTCTGTCGCGTTTTGGGAGTCTCTGGGAAGGTGAAGAAGGTCGGTGTACAAAGGATGGAGAAAGAGAGACATGAACGACCGCGAGAAATACTTGGCGCTCGCATGCCGATCATTCAGCAGAACCATTTATAGTAACTAGGATTCGACCGCGTAGAGCGCGACCCATGAACCCTTCAAGTAGGCACAACTGTCGAAACGGTTGGGGACTGCGGGGAGAACAGCAGAAGCACCAAAGCCGGAGTATGCGAAAGCAACGAGCGATGTCTAGAAGTGAGATAAAGAACTTCCGTGCCTGCTGATTAAGTACGGATCGGGGCCGTTCCGAGTCTACAGTCTAACTTTCCCTACTCAGACCCACCATTGATTGACGATTCATAAACAGCCGACACCAATCGCCATCTCTCTCGGACTACATTTCAAGTTGGACGGTAGGTGGAACCGTATAAGTAATAGTGGGGACATTCCGGATACATTGGTCAGGAAACGCATTCCGCAGCCTATCAACGGACAGTCCTTATGAGTCTTGCAGGATTGCGAAGCTCCACAACTTTCCCGCAACCTGGTTTTGCGTAACGTGGACGACATGATCATGATGGACTATCTTGCCACAAACCCGGTATGTACGGTCAAAGGGAAGAGGGCAATCAACAAAAAGGACTGCGAACATTTCATGATCAGCACATTGAAGTAACTCCCCTAAAATCCATATATGAGAGCGAAGGTTTGATGCTTAGTGTCATTGATGAGAAGCAGTGCTTCGGAAGTTTGGGTTGTGGTAGGGGCCGACGGAAGGTCATGTAGTCGATTCGTCACGTTCCTCTGGCAACTCTCAGGGGCATCCTCCCAGATGCCGTGGCAGGAGCAAATGAAGCACCAATACTGCCATTATTCAACCTTCAACTCTATACTGTTGGGTGGGCAGAGAGCATGGGCATGTTCTGCAAGAGAAACGTTCGAAAGGCTGATTGGTAGATCTCGAGGAAGCTTGTGACGACAGTAGAACCAAAGCGTACGAAAGTAACGAGCATTAGAGAGATTTGAATGGCGGCATGGTACTGGGCAGATATGTCACATATGAAAGGACGGGGTGGTAAAACAGATCAGCGAGTAGGTGGGTCATCCTTCCACACATTCCTTATCCAAGAAAGAGGAGGACGATGTTGGATAGTACGCATGGCGTGGCATCAGTAACAGAGCGGGTTGAAGGTCGAGTGTAACAGGCGGGCATGTGTGATTATGTAAGAAAAATCAGCATTTCTCCCCGTTTCTGGGTCGTGACCAAAATTTGCAGGATGGCTTCCCGTTCATTACTTTCAAGTCGGATTGGCGCAGTAACGTGGCATGCTCGACGACCAGCCCGTCAGCACATCCGACTGCTTACCACTGTTCCACCATCGAGGCGGCCAGAACCCGCCGCGAATGCATCCAACAAGGAGCGGTCATGGTTAACGCAGAGAGTCAAGGCAAACCCTGCCTTGTACGCTGTGTTTCTCGGTTTTGCGCGCGCTCTTGGGTACGGCTCGCGCAAGCAGCTCGCGAACAGACGCGCACTACACATGTACAACACTCTATGTGCGACGCGTGCAGATCAAGAAGCCGACTTTTGGAGAAAAGGTACTAGGACTCGCTTTTCGTTCCACGACCTTACTCATTCTTTGCGAAATTGCCTCTCAAGAGTGTGCGCTTCCTCCAACCTTTCAATCCTGGTTTACCATCACCAATTTGCATGTGTGGCTGCTCACCGTCCGTTTACGAGCCCTCCCTGCACCCCATGGATTGGACCACATACAAGGTCTGATAGATCACTTTTTCCAAGATGTCGAAGAGCGCGCCCGCGCCGTGCTTCAGCCTGGCGTTCTTCCACCCCGTTCGACGACGGACCCATCAACTGCCTTTTCCGAAGCCAAACACAGTAAACATGTCTCCCCATATCCTGACAGTACCTTTTACACCTTCCCCTCTCCCGTTCCACCGCTCGAAACGTTTCCATCCCCGGCTGCGTTTGCCAAAGCAGAGAAGAGAGCGAGAGCACCGGAGGCACTCGTGACGAGGCACATGAAGATTTTCAAGGAACAATGGGCAGGTCTGAACATGAGTATGGACTTGGGCCTTGTCAGAGGGGACGCAGAGATGGCTGCCTCCGTCTGGAGAAATCTGTTGGGCGGGAGAGGTGCGAGGGGGATCTCCTTTACCGGCGTGGGCGCAAACCCGAGCACAAGCGAGGGCGGGAACAATAGCAAAGCTGGGTTCAGACGTTCCGTGAACCTTGTGGGAGGTCTCGTGGAGAACGTGGAGAAAATCAATGTCGAGGTCGAAGAAACCAAAGATGACTTGAGTGGTGTTTACGACTTTGGTGTGAACGAGAGCGATCGGTGAGGTGTTCCGGTATAACTCGTTCTTGTTTCATTGTTACTCACTAGTGACAGATACATTGCCTACCCAGAACTCATGGAAACCCTTGTCACTTATCTCAGACTCGAAGCGCAGCGACTCGAACGGGTTCCTGACGAAATCATTCTTGGGCCGAGGGTCGTGGGTCGGGAAGGCGAAGAAATGAAAAGGCTGATGTGGGGAAGGGTGAGACCTTAGAGCAGTGGGTAATTCGGTACCGCGATCTCTCCTGAAGATACACTATCCTCATCTCATACGCAGAACATACCTGCTCTATCCGTACTGTAGTATACTGATTTGCTGATATTTTCGTTAACATAGAGGAACGCACCCCGTTTCGCGCTCGGCCCAATTTATTATCGGTGGCTTTGACATGATCAATCACCTGACCGGGGTTATATTCTTGCACAGTGGGGCGGCATTACAGTTGGCACTGTCTTAAAATATACCTCTCAGCACAGCAGGAGCCGAATAAGTCCGGTGCCTCTTATTGTCGCAAGGCCGGGATGTTTGCTTCGTGGCGATCTCACCATCGGCTTCGTTTTCTCGGACAATGTCGAAACCAATACGGGCCACGGTCAACTGTGATATGGGAGAGGTGACACCGATATACAATTTAGTAGGTGGTTTCTGACCGACTTGAAACATTTGGCCTAGGGGTTCTCCCTGTACACGATGGTGCGTAGTGCCGGACTACTTTGGATCGCTGACATGGCTTGGCCCTACTTACTAATTGGCAACGTTCGTACACAGGGTGACGATGAGGGTCTCATGAAGACCATTCATTTGGCCAACATTGCCTGTGGATTTCACGCATCGTAAGCTCGAGTCATGGGAATCATTCGGCCTTGACAGCGATTTTGGATCATTCACAGAGATTTTTCTGTCATGAATAAGACAGTGGCTCTTGCCAAGGCTAACAACGTCCTCGTCGGGGCTCACCCTTCTCTTCCCGACCTGCAAGGCTTTGGGCGACGCGAGATGGCTATCGAACCCGTGAGATCACTTGCTTTGTTGCATTCGATTGAGTTGATGCCGAGTGAATTACTCGCTCTAGGATGAACTTGCGTCTTGTTTCATCTACCAGGTCGGCGCTTTGGATGGCTTCCTGAAGCGTCACGGACTTCCCCTTAATCATGTCCGAACCGTGGTCCTGAAAGATACGTATGGGCATTGACATTTTCTTTTTTTCTTCTAGATCAAACCACATGGTGCTGTATATGGACAAACTGCACGCAACATCGAACTCGCCCGTACAGTCGTTGGCGTAGCAAAGGTTTTCAATAGGAGTGCTGCCCAACCTAATACCGGCGTTGCCTTTATGGGTCTCGCAGGCACCGCACACCAGCAAGCAGCAGAAGAGTTGGGCGTGCCGTTCATCGCGGGTGAATATTTTCTCTTCCCTTCCCTTCCCTTCATCTCCCCGGTCGATATTGCTAATCGCTAACGGAATAGAATGGTTCGCGGACCTCGACTATAGCGACGAAGGAAAGCTGTTGATTACAAAGTACGCCAGTGATTAGCCCGAACATCCATCGTCCCTTTGCACTGACTTGCTCCACAAACTGGGACATTGTTGCGGCTTCAACTGTAGGAAGCACGATCCTATCCCGCTCGCGGTGGTCCAACGACGGGTAAGTCTCCTCCAGCCGAGATAGGCTCGTTTTTCCGACGGCTCATGCGATGCTTGGACCTCAATATCCCACACAAGACCCAAAATCTGCTTGGTTTGCATGTGGTGACGACCGTGGGCGGCAAACTCTTGCCTATCGGTCAGAACGTCACTGAGGTCTCGATTTGTTGTCATTCAGACACGCCTGTAAGCATCGATGATTGTCCTTCTGTGCGTTGCGCCTGATATACTGCATGTCACAGGGTGCAGTTGAGATTGCGCAGGCGGTCAAGAGGTTAGTAGATGAGAGCAACCAAGCAGCAGGGTACATTTGACTGTTGGGAACACGAGCCATCTATACCGTGACATGCGCATCGTGGCGAAGGTTGCGGACAATGAGGGAACAATAAACTGTATCCACTATCCCAATTGTGACGCTGCTGTTGATGAAGGTCGTTGGGATCGACTGTAGCAGCCCTTGTACTGCGCAAGCCTGGATGGTATGCGAAAGTCCACCGTGGCTTGAGTCACGACCAGCGTGACTCCATAAGCATCAAGGCGCCCACGCAGACGTCCAGACGCACAAGAAATTCGTACAACCACAACCACTTCACGACTTCCTATGCAGGGGCTTAACCGAGTTGACATTTGTGTAGCGGAATCGATCCCAACGTTTTAACCGCCATCAAGTCGTCGCGATCTGCCCACCAGTCTCTTTACAACCTACGAGGCTTTCGAGGCTAATATGCAAAATCGGACGACTGTCGGCGTACATACTTTATGTATATCGTCTGTATAGATCAAGAGCGACGACCTACCCGTTTTGTGGGTATAAGCAGGAAAAAGATAACAGAATGCAAGCAACTCGATTAAATAAACGCATCAAAACGTATCCCGACATCGAGGTCTAATGGTTATATGGGTTAGCAGGATATATGTGAACGGACTCGCGTGGTGGAAAGGACAACCTATACAGGCATAAAGGGAAATAGGGACGACGACCAAGGCTCCTTCGGTATGAGAGCTGTAGTACAGCAAAACCGTTATTACAGCCATGGTTGCGTGATCTTGGTGGATGCTGCGGTACCCGCGGTTGTTGGTAGAGGTAGCGGTCGACTCCGGGTACGCGCCTCGGGTTCCCACTGTGGATTATACGCAGGAGGAAGTCTCCCGGAAACAGAACGCTCGACCATTGTCATGGGACCCAGGTCTTCGTGCCGAGCCGGTTCGACCGGAGGATCGGATAATGGAACGTTCGAGGCATCTTGCGAAGCGTACGAAGCTCCTGCATCTGAGTGCGGCCCTACTTCGGAAGAGAAATGCGTAAAAGTCGGATGACATCTACTTTGTTCGGTAAACCCAGAGGAAGCCTGGAAGGGATCATCTGTCATTAGACGCAATGGTGGCATGAGTGACATGCGGACGAATCAGATGGAACAGTGCCTACCTGGAGCGCGTGGTGCGACTACAGACGCCATGTAACCATTTCTGTTCATCTGCGAAACAGACTGGGGCTGGTTACGCTTCCTCCAATAGACGAAACCCATGCCAAGTATGAGCGCTAATCCACCTATACCTCCAACAACACCTCCAATGATGCTTGTGGTGTTTGCATGTGATGATGAGGTGGAAGATGTAGTTGTCGTTGTCGTTGTCGGTGAGATAGATGTAACGGCAGATATCAGTGACGTTGGCACAACAGTCAAAGTGGTTGTGGTTGTGGTTGAGTTGCAGTGCGTGAACGTGTTGTTATTAAACTGCACTTGCCGCTCACCAGCATAATCCGTGGTATAGATACTGAGTTAGTCTCGAATATCAATGGATTGAAGTCCGGACATGGTCCCAATAAACTTACAAAAACCTATGGAACCAGACTATTCAATTAACTTCTCAGCTCAAGTGCGAAACTCGTACCATGAACCATCATTCCAAAAAAGTTCGTACAAGAAATTGTCCAGTTTGATGTCAGCGTTACAGACAGCGGTTTGGATGTTTGCGGGAAGCCTATCCGGCAATCAGTAGCATACAGAAAGATAAAATATGATACCTACGACTGGTTCGTACCGGGATTGCAAAAAGCCCCTGAGGAATTACGATACAACCCGTATGCACCTACCCCTGGAACAGAGTCAAAGCGTGAAGAATGTCACACGATAATACGAACCGGCGTCGATGCCGTTAGGCGAACCTCCTATGACGTCCCACTGGCAACTGTAGAAAAATGTGGATATTCAGCCGAAACGATAAAATATGGGATACCCAACATACTTCATGCAAAGCATGCTTAGAGCCCACGAGATGGAGTTGCAACAGCAATCCGCTGCGAAATGGGTGCTAGTACAGACAGTTGGGAGAAGAAGTGCAGGTTACATACCTAGTTGGTCATCACAATCATCGCCAGGGGTGTTCGGACGGAAACTGGGAACTTGATCTAGTGTGCGGAAAGAAAGTCGACATGTATCTAATCCAACAGTCTGTTTCGCTCACAGTATGGATTGCATATTCGCCTTAATCGCTGATATGTTTCGCCTGAACGCTGTATTAGCGGGTTCAAGAGCCAGGCTGTTGGGCTCACACGCTGTTTCACCGACTGCATTGGTGTACCTTTCTGAAGTGAGACATGGCGGCCACGATAGTGAGCCAGTGAGCGAAACGTACCAGTCTGTCAGATTTCCCGAACATGTCGTATTTCCGGCCGTGACTCCGACAATGGAGAAGGTCAAAAGACCTAAAATTGAAAATATGAACTGTCGAAACATGTGGGTAAACCTCAGGAGGGTCGTCGAAGCTCGTGTGAAAAGCACGGGCGTCTCAACAATGTCCCGGTAAGGCTCCCATCGCCGAATGGGCCACCCAAATCGTATGCAGTGCGACATACCTCATCACAGTTACCTTCCACTAAAATGATATGTACATACGTCGCGACAGCAGTTTTGTATTAATCACTTGGATTCTTACGTAAGAGTTAATATATAAGAAAATAAATATTGCCTTATCAGGGAATAGCATGTCGGTTGCAACCGGAGCCATGTGATTGGCTCAACTCCCTTATCCACCTCCACGCATCCGCCCGCCGCACGCCGGTTGCAAGGTCCTACATTCCCTTGGTCACATTCGCATCCTCGACCGCAATGTCCGCATCGATTTTGCTGCGTTCAACATTGTCAAGAACATTCGCTTCTACTGCTGGCCGCAATGTTTTGCGCTCGACGCTTCAAGGCATGCCTTTCTGCAGTCTCAGTGTAAGGATACTGAAGTGTCGTTATAGCGAGACATGCCGCCAGCTCATCGACTCAATACGTTCCTGGTGGACGTAAGTCCAGCTTGTTTATCTCGTCCAACTTCATGTCTTCACCATGATTTTCAGCAATCTACAAGGGAACCGTAAATGACCCCACAACATTCCCTCCTCCCTCAAAGACCCACGGTTCTTACCACTGGGCGTTTGAACGCCTTTTGTCTGCGGCGTTGCTGCCCATGACCGCGGCAGCATTTGCAACGTCCGGCACAGCTTACCCTGTACTTGATGGGCTTTTGGGTATCTCGCTCGTGATGCACAGTCACATTGGGGTAGGTAACATCGCGAATTGTCTTGGGCACATGACATCACTAAGCTATCGATGTGTAGTTTGATGCCATACTCGTCGACTATCTCCATAAGCGCAAATTCCCTATCATTGGTCCCCTGACGACGTGGACGCTGAGGACTATAACCGTCGGCGTTTTGGTCGGCGTTTACCAGTTCAACACAAATGACATCGGTGTGTATTCCCTCACTGTTTTGGTGTCGTGTGTTGTCGGGAACTGAGTCTCACCCCAGGCTTGACCGAGCTGATCACGAAGGTTTGGACTGCATAGAACCCAGGTAGCCTCGACTGTGTATTACCGTTTTTGAGCTTTTCTTTTGTCTCCAAGTAGTATTATCTTTGAATAAGGCGCTTGCGAAAAAAAGAGATTCAAGGGGCCACAACCTCGGCCTGTTTGTCCTTTTGTTACTTCATAAAAAGGTCGCAGAGTAGCAGCCCGCTTAGCTCAGTGGTAGAGCGCGTCACTTGTAAATTGATTATGATGAGGTCGGTTGTTCAATCCAGCCAGTGGGCATCTGTTTTTGTTGTCCTCTGCCAATCGGCGTTGCCCAGCAGGAGGCCAACAGTTTCTGTTACCCAACAAGAGGGTAGATATCATCAAAGTTTCAAAGCAGTTGTTCCGGGTTCTTTTTCGGCGACTTTTCCGCCTTTGATGACGACACGGAATCCTGGCACTCACTGACCGGCAGCCTGCCTTTACTACTATGTAAATTCGCGGAAGACGGCCGCCACTCGTTTGACCCTCAGGCCTCATTGCGCATAAGGAGCCATGGTCATTGGCATGCTTGACGATGACCCAACTCAATGTCGATTGCACAAGCTGGCGCCAAACGCGGTACCACTGGTCTCAATCATGATGTCAGACGCATGTTTTTTGTTTTTCCGTAATTCTAACGACCTTTTGCCGAAGGCAGTGCTGTAAACGTTTGAACGTCTTCCCAACAAAATCTCAAGATACAGTCATCTGCGGAGGCCCATCGCTCGCCCTGAAGACTCCCGTGACATGTCTTCTGGTTGTAAGGATTACGCAAACTCAGCCTTTTGTCTCTGACCCTGGCACCCCATCCCCAGAACGTGATGTGCCAGTGCGCGACTGTCGTGTCTTCCCTACGGAGCCAGCTTCATGCTCTATTAGTGGTCCCGTGCGGCGCGCGCTGCCAGGTGATGTCGACCGCTTCTGTCCTTCGCACCTTATCGTAGAGTTCATGTGCATGGATCGTCCGGGGCACGATGCGCTCTCCACGGGTACACCATTGTATCTATCAGGCAAATCTACTATCCGCCTCCATTCGAATCGAGTACTCGCATATGGAAACTTTCATCTACCTCGTCACCTTTGTAGATGCTGCATGATTTCATCATGCAGGTGATCACTGAGCGCTGCAATGGTAGGTGATTCTCTGCATGGCCCCCTAGTGACCATTCTACAAATGTTCTACTTTGGACTCGTTGTGGGAAGACCACTCTCTCGTGACTATGCTCGTGGATCAGCAAGCACATCCATTTGTAGTCCTGTCGCATGGTACAGCTCTAGAAATTCTCAACAGATTACATATGATCAACTCTTGGATGAGCGAAGGCATCCCTCGGGATCTCGGCCACCTGGGTCTGGTGGGAACCTGGGCCACAGCGCGTGGTACATCCCACTGAGACCGCCATAGCACCTTCTCATCGTCACCAAGTCGATGACCTTGCTCGAAGTCCGGGGCACTTAAATACAATGCACCCACATTACAAGTCGGCGTCGCACCTCTTCCTGGTACAGCTGTTATTATTATGAAGCTCTCAACCACGAACGGCGGGCTTGTTATTGCCTCCCTTGCCACGTCTGCGTTAGCGGGCGCGACGTACACTCTTAGCGAAAGTATCGTCGGCAAGGGTTTTTACAGTGCTTTCAACTTCGAAGCCATAGCTGATCCCACCAACGGTCGTGTGTAGGTGATGGCATGGGCATTCGTATTCCTTTGCTTATGCATTCTCTGTCCAGGAACTACGTTAACGAAGCGACCGCTCAGAGCTTGAATCTCACGTATGCCTCAGCAAACACATTCATCATGCGTGCAGATGACACTACGGTGCTCTCGTCAACTGGCCCAGGACGGAATTCTGTTCGGATCCGTTCCAATAACCAGTACACCACGCATGTCGCAGTGTATGCATGATCACATATTCCGGATTTTCCACTTTGGTGTGACTGGTCTTTCCTTTCAGGTTTGACATGCCACACATGCCCCAAGGGTGCGGGTGAGTTTCAGTCCAGTCATATTTAGATTCGTATTTTTGTCCTATCCTGATCGACGCTTACAGTACATGGCCTGTAAGTTTGCTCGTACTCGTATGAAGCAAGTCCAAACTATGTTCGGATCTAGGCTGTCTGGGAAACTAACGAGTCCAACTGGCCCAACGGCGTACGCCTACTCTGCATCACGGAACTTTGCTGGTACTAACTGTTTTGCAGGGCGAAGTCGACATTGTTGAGGGCGTGAACGACGTGGAACCAAATCAATCGACGCTCCACACGAGTCCTGGTCGGTAGATTTACCCTCCGCCATTAACATCGTAGCCAATGTCGTCCGCTTCAGATTGCTCAATTCCTGCATCTGGTGTCACGCAGCTCGGGCGAGTGGAATGTGGATACGTTTTGATCATGTCCGCTCAACGTTTGTATTAGGACAACTGTTTCTGCAGATTGCGATACCACAGGTGTGTGATGGTCGAGTTCCTCGTCTCAAGGTCGACTCATGGTTATTAGTCAACGGCAATGAGGGATGCGGAGTGAAGCTGACCGAGGATTACAACAGTTTCGGGCCCGGTTTTAATAACATCGGTGGTGGATGGTAAAAACGATACCTTGGTCTTACAAGCCAATGAACTATCTCAGCAAAACACCACAGGTACGCAATCGAACGCACAAACAACTACATCAGTATCTGGTTCTGGGAACGCGGCGATTCGTCAGCGCCTGTCGATGCAACGAGTGGTGCTACCACCGTCGACACAAGCAACTGGGCGAGTCGTGACGCATTCCATTCTTCCAGGTAGTCTCTGAAAGCGTTGCTTGTAGGGAACACCAGCTGCATACTTCCCCAACACGGACTGTGACTTGGCAACTCACTTTGATGCCAACAATATCATCATCAACTTGACTTTCTGTGGGTTTCTCTTGAGCATCATCGTGTTGATTCAAAGGACTTAAATGACATGGAGGTGGCGACTGGGCTGGTAACTCGGCGGTTTATGCCGCTTCTGGGTGCCCCTCAGATTGCATCGGTATGTAGTTCTCTGGTCCCAGCCTAGCACTCACGACATTCTGCTCCCCCAGACTACGTGAACAGTGAGTCGCAAGGCCTAGTTCATATCTCCATTGCTGATCCCAGCCCGTTGCAGACAAGCCGACAGCTTTCACTGATGCATACTTCCAATTCACCTCCATCAATATCTACGAATAGGGTTAGTTGTACATTAGACGTGTACGATCACAAAGTTCCTTATACAATTAGCATGCGAGGTCATGGCGCTGGCGACGCGTGGATGTAGGATTTTCTAGATCCAATGGTGTGCTCAGACTCCGAGATCATCACGTTCTACGATTGCCTAAAACGTCAGAGTCCCCTTGCCTCGTGCCGCGTTTCGCATCGAGAGGAAGGGCCTTTTGGGTACCCGCACATGCAAGGGAGATTACTTTCACATGATAGTAGGGCCTAGGTTGTGCATACCCATCGCCTCGTTGTCAAAGCGTCCTTAATATGGCGGTGATAGGGTCACCAGAAGCATGTGGGCTTGGGTATGTGCTGTATGTCGATCGATCGAACAATAGAGTTATCTATCGTAGAGTCTGCGCGATGATTGATGTTATTGCGCCAAGCCGTGTACGCTTCGGTTTTTGCTCTTGGGTGAAATTCCATTTTCGTACCTGACAGGACAAGGTGGATACTTTGTTCTGATTTTAGGCGGTTGACAAGACTCTCGTCGTAGATAAAAGGCGTCACCCAGAGACAAGACTTGTGTCGTGATAAAATTTAAGCTCGACGTGTTGTCTTGGTCGAGTGTGAGAAATTGACGCTCAAAGTGACTTTTGCCGTCTTCCAACCCGTTTCAGAGCTCGTCGCCGGACACACCCGCGAGGACGCCGTTCTCCTCTCTTCTTTTCTTTTTTCTTTTTTCTTTTCCACATGCCCAGCTTATTCTCGCGTGCAAGGACAACCTCAACACCAGGCAAGAAATCTCCAAGCAGTGCTCTCGTAGCTAGCACACAGCCCGCCTACGATGAGTTCGGCCGTGTGGACAGCAGAGGTTCTGGTAGCCGCTCTCCTCTCCCATTGCCCTTGAAAAAAGACAGCGGAAAGGATAAGAAGAAAAGCCACGAAAGTCAGACCAGAGCGCGCACCTTGAGCTCACCTAAACAAGACCGCGACATTGGTGACCTCGTCGCCCACATACCAGACGGCAGTTTTCTCCCTTCCACTCTCGATCGACCTCGTGATGAGTCGGGCGAGGAAAAGACTCTCGAACATGATTATTCCTACCTTTCCTATGAGCGCCATGTCATCCTTGGTCTCGAAGACGTGGCGCGTCTCGTGGACGTCGTTGCTGTCGAACTTGGCACCCGCTGCCTCACCACGCCCTTCATTTTCTCCACTCTCGCTCTTGACATCTCCTCGTCAGCGATCAAGCGTCTCATTCGTGCCTTTTTGGATACTTGCGCTAACCCTGCTTCTGGAGAAGCCGAACATCGTTGGCATGAAGAAGCTCGCTTCGCTGGCCCACATGAGCTCGGCATGTGTATTCGTTGGGGCCTTGCGCGGGTCGTAAGAGTAGTCGGCGGACAAGCAGTCCGCGGTCTTCTCTCCTGGGAACATTATGTAGAATTTCGTGACTCAGAAGCTGGTACGCATCATTCCATTCTCCCTCCTTCTTTTCACGAACACGAGGCGTTTGATCGCTGATTAATTATCTCCCTCGGTACCTCATCAGCCCTCAATTACCCCCCGACGCACTTCGCAACCTTCTTACCCCCATTACCTCCAGTCCTCAGGACGGTTCTATGGACTCTCTTGAGTCTTCTCATCCGTTTCACGGCCCACAGCGCATCCTCTGGTCACACCCCACCCACACTTTCGCCTCTGTTTGGACCCTTGCTTTTTGGCTTGGGTCCAGCCTGTCTTTCCTTCCACCACACTTACGTTCATTATCTTCGTGCCGTAAACGCCACAGAGCACATTATGCTGGCCTTCATCCGCTGGCAAGACGCGCCCAAGGCTCCGGGCGTACATTCTGACATTAACACCAACATCCCCTTTGGGAGCGCAACCACCCTTGGTGTGCCCACCCGTCTCAAAGATTGGATCAGAGGATATCCCTCCATGTTGCCTACTTTACATGTCAAGGAGAAACAGGACAAACCGCAAGCCCGTCGCGGCGCACGGACGATGCACGTAGTCAGCGTCCGCCGTAACGTCCGGATGTATTCGCCCGACTTGGTCAAAACAGCTGCCAGCTGGGCATCCACACCCCGATCCAGCCAGGATGGCAGTCGTGGATTGGCTGGTTCTAAGGAGTGGGAACGTATCGCACCCTCTGCGCTCAAGGTGCCGCCCCGTTACTCGGAAGGGTACAAGAAAAGAATGGACATGCCTGCGAATTTCCACCCCCACACAGGTCCCGCTGCGGGGACATCATCTGCTACTTCAAGTACTTCATCAGCGACGTCGACGTCGAGCGATGAGAAAGATAAGCATGGCTTGGGCATCAGCAGGGAAGGGGAGGACCGCTTTGGGACCCTGGCCGAGCTCAAGTGGGGTGAATTCGAGGCCATGGGTTTCGGAACACTGGAAGCCAATGAAAAGAAGCTCCAGTTTGACCTGACCGAGAGCGAAAGGACCGTGAGTTCATAAGGACATCTAACATGACATGAGCTAAGCCTCCCGACAGTCTCCCTCAGCCAAGCGTACGACGATGAACTGGAACGACTTTTCTACCGTTGGTTTCAATCGCACGGATGCTCGCCTCAGCGCTACACTCCAGTTTAGCTCCCCTGTCACCCATTCCATCTCATCGTGGCCAACACACAACGCGAGCATTACAAAAAAACTGAAGAAAACCCAACGGGCCCTTCCTCCGTTTGGTTGGGACACCGAACCCGTCATGGGGCCTGAAGAAGTGATGGAAGAAGCGTTCATGGATGTCTTTTGTGATTTGGTGTACGGCGGTGGGTGGATGGACATTGAACGTAGTGAAGAGACCGACAGGGAATGTAACTGGGCCCTGGTAAACCTCTTGCGTTGTTGTTCAGATGGAGTCTCTTGCTTACCTATATTGCACAGATCGAATTCAAGTCCCTCCCGTTGAGCAAGAATTTGGCCCGCGGAGGTGACCCACGCACCGCAACCACAGTATTTCTCTTTGAAGAGTTTGTGCCGTTGGAGTACAGGCAACAGCTCGCAAAGGATTCTGGGACCAAACGTCGGTTGCCCTTTCTGTTTTCGCCGTCCAGCAAATCGAGGCCGTGGAAACCTGCTGCGACGTTGAATGGTCGGCCTTATGTTGTAGGACACGTTCCAAAAAGTCCAACGTTTCGCGAAGTGGAATTCGAGGGGATGCTGAGGTCCAATGGTAGCAAAATACTCACATTGTCAAAGGCTGCCCCTACCGTTACCATCTCCCCGGCGACGCATGGAGACAGTGATCATGCTACACACTCGCGGCCGGGTACCGGGCACTCTGTCTCTCCTCTAAAGCGACTGGAGCGTGTGCCCTCGGACACCCCCCTCACCCCTGCAAGTTTCAAGCGGCGGTTTCGTATCCCTGTTCGCAGTCCGTCCGCAGTGCGGCGCTCAACGCTAGTGCCAGCTGAGTACTCGACCGTGGATTTTGAGACGCGCTTAGCGAGCTATAGTGACGATGAATTGAACGAGAGTTCCAGCATGAAGGCACTTACACCTGCAGAGAAGCATGACCGGAGGAGGTCGAGAGATGACGCCTGGGTGGATATACTCGTCGCTGCCCATGGTCGTAGGATGGGTTCACAGGAGGCCGAACGCCGACCAGGGGGGAAAGTTCTCAAGGGGGGACGCTCTGATCCCGAGTTGGCGAGTCAAGAGATTGCATTGGTCCTCGCTGGCGTCCGCGCGCGTTCTCCGCTTTCTGACGACGACGAAATACAGACGCATCAACCGGTCGTGGAGCCACCTCCAGATCCAAGTTCCCCAGGGGAGCCAAGAGAACAAGATCCCGACATTGAATCAGTCATGTCGTACCCCAAGACTAGGCGCGTTGGGTACTTTGATCTGCACCCCGAGCGACGACCCGGAGTTCAATCGGTACGACCGCAGGTTAACGCAGACGACTCTGATGGTGATAACATACCAGATGAAGTGGTATATGGGACGCCTGAAAACACTGTTATTCCGGCGCCGGACCCAGTGAGGCCCTCGTTTGAGACGGAGGAAAGCGAGTATGGCCCCTCGGCATCGCCCTCTCCTACCCGCGACATAGACGTTCCCGAATTTGCCGATTTCGAAAAGAGCCTAGAAGAAAAGGAGAGCTTGCATTCCCGAGCCGAATCTATGACATTGCCGCAAATCATGCAATACAACGACGATATCCCCAAGTCCACACCGCAGAGCAAGACCGCATCACTCATTGAAATGTACCGCGAGCGAGAGAGGCAAAGCCTCGCCTCCGCCATCCCATCCAAACTCCCAGTCCGGTCCTCAACGTTACCATCCAAGGATGCGGAACTCCCCTCTATTCCTCCAGCTGCTGGAATCCCATCACCTGTCTCCGTGCCTGACCCTGACCCCGCAGAAATTGGAGGCGAGGCTGAATCCGAAACCGGTGCAGACTATCTATCGCTACCGGATAAACAACTCCTCGCAGAATCTGGTCGCAACAGCCCAGGCCGATACGTCCACGGTGCTCCCCTTCACAATGTCCTGGAGGAAGAAGAGGAAGAGTGACCTTTGTTTCATATGTAAAGTATGTTTGGGTTACGAATCATTCCATGCAATGCTCGTGGCCACCACCGATACCTCGACCCATTTTTCTTTCCTTTCCTTTTGTCCTTGTCTCGGAAATGAACTGTCGATGATTCTAGTATACGTATGGTCAGACTGTTCATTCTCTCTATCTGCGCCCTTCCCTTGACTCTTCTTTTTATTCATATGAATCTCGATTCCTCGACCTGATCGCTAACTCGAGTGTTCTCTTTTCCTTCCATCTAATAACCGCCCCTGGAATACCTGCCAATCATTGATAATTCCTAGTAGCTATGTTCTTTCTCCTTCTTATCTGACGTCCACCGTCCCTTCCCTTGCGTCTACTACTGTAGGTCGTCTTTTGGATATCTAAACAGTTCAACCGAGTTTGTCGCTGGGAATGCTTGGCTTGAGAGATTTACGCTGCGAGATCACGAGGACCACTCGACCGATAAGATAGAATCATGGCGGACTTCCGTACCATACGACCGTGACGCCCACCACCACCTCACTAGGCCTTTCTTTTCTGCCCGCAGTCAAGACAAGATGGTTGTCCCAGATCGGTCCATCAGGATCTGTGCAGATCGAGGGGGTACATTTTGTGATGTCCATGCGTGAGTCGGTCATATTCAGCTCGGACTCTTATTGACGCCCGACGTCGATGTAGATCCTACCCCGACCCAGATCATCCTGGCGAGTGCAGAGAGCTCGTCGTGAAGCTCTGTAAGTGTGTATGATCCGTCTACTTTGGATGCACACGGCGGCGGACGAATAATACGATATAATGTTTTCGTTAACAGTGTCTCAAGACCCGAATAACTACAACGACGCGCCGACCGAGGGGATTCGGAGAGTACTCGAGACTGTGACGGGGGAGAAGATTAAACGAGGGAGCATGCTCGACACGAGCAAAATTGGTGCGCGTCTCTCGGCCAACCCATACTTAATCGCTAACGGATCTTCGTTGATGCTACAAAAATACGTAGACTATATCCGGCTGTCTACGACCGTGGCCACCAACGCGCTCTTGGAACGCAAAGGCCACAAACACGCGTTGCTGATTACCAAAGGGTTCAAAGACCTCCTCCTGATCGGGAACCAATCCCGCCCGCGGATCTTTGACCTCAACATCCGGCGCCCTACGCCACTCTACTCGGAGGTTGTCGAAGTCGAAGAGCGGGTGACGCTTGTCGGGTACACGTCAGATCCCAAGGCAGAGGTGCACGCTCTACAATGGAACAAAGACGGCTCGGTGCGGCGGGGGTATAGGGGACCTGGATGGGATGGTGAAGGAGATGCAGAGGGTCCCGGGGAGATCGTGAGGGGTATATCTGGGGAAGCCGTCCGGATTTTGAAACGACCAGGTCTGTGTGCGGATGTCCTCGCGAACATGCATTGTTCGATCTCCTTGGAGGAACGCTCAACGTTTCTTCTCATGATCTCCATGCCCAACAGATCTCGCGGTCGTGCGACAAGACCTTGAGCGCTTATACGAGGCGGGATACCGCTCGCTGGCCATCGTCCTCATTCATTCGTATACGTTTCCCAATCACGAAACGCAGATCGGAAAGCTGGCCCGCGAGATTGGATTCACGCAGGTCTCGGAGTCCTCGCAACTCCTTCCCATGATCAAAGTGGTCCCACGGGGGGTCTCGTCCACGGCTGATGCATACCTTACGCCGATCCTGCGCGAATACCTGGACGGGTTCTTCACCGGCTTCGATGCTCAACTCAAGGATGGTCGGACCAGGAGTCCTCGCGTCGAGTTCATGGGAAGTGACGGCGGTCTCTTGGACCTGAACAACTTTTCCGGACTCAAGAGCATTCTGAGTGGCCCTGCTGGTGGTGTGGTAGGGTATGCCCTGACGAGCTGGGACGAGAAAAGAAAGTACCCGATCATTGGGTACGTTCTCCGTTTCTGACCGAATGAATGATCCGTGTTGCGATCGAGCTCTATAGTATCGATGTGGGTGGAACTTCGACCGACGTATCGCGTTTCGACGGTCGGTATGAAGTCGTGTACGAAACCACGACGGCTGGAGTGACTATTCAGTCACCGCAGCTCGATATCAACACCGTTGCTGCGGGGGGAGGCTCGTGCCTCACTTTCCGGAATGGTCTGTTTTTGGCAGGGCCCGAGAGTGCTGGAGCTGAACCGGGTCCAGCGTGCTACAGGTGAGCTTCGACAAGCTTACAATGGTGACTCTGGAGTTGATACTACCGGATTCAGGAAGGGAGGTCCGTTGGCGGTGACAGACGCGAACCTCCTCCTTGGACGCTTGATTCCGGACTACTTTCCGAAGATATTTGGCAAGTCGG
>JBBPLN010000417.1:0-21004 GCA_038089815.1 Sutorius eximius | reverse complement strand
AAAGAAGGTTATAAGCCGAAGAAGGGTAGATTAATTCCCCTTTTGGTTACAGAGCAAGAAGAAGTCTCTGCCCTCATAGATGACCAATTACACAAGGGCTATATCTGTCCCTCCAAATCAGAACAAACCTCCCCTGTATTCTTTATCCCAAAGAAGGATGGAAAGAAACGGATGGTTCAAGATTACCGTTACATAAATGAATGGATGGTAAAAGATAACTACCCACTGCCACTAATCGCTCAATTGGTGGATAAACTAAAAGGAGCAAAAAAGTTCATGAAGATGGATCTCCAAAGGGGATACAATAACATCCGCATCAAGGAAGGTGACAAATGGAAAGCCGCTTTTGCTTGCTTCCGAGGCTCATTTGAACCTCTCGTAATGTACTTTGGACTTTGTAACTCCCCAGCCACTTTCCAAGCGATGGTAAATGAAATCTTCGCTGATATGGAAGATGTGGTCGTCATCTGCATTGACAACATCCTTATCTTCACCAAAATGGACAACCAAGCTGAACATGATCGCATTGTCCTCAAAGTTCTCAGGTGTTTGAAAGAAAACAACCGATTCGTGAAACCTGAGAAATGCTTCTTCTCAGTTGATGAAGTCGAATTCCTCAGCATGACTGTGGGAAAAGACGGAATCAAGATGGACACAGAAAAGGTCAAAGCCATTCTGGAATGGCCCATGCCCACATCCTTGATGCAAGTTCAATCCTTTTTAGGATTAGCAAACTTCTACCAAAGATTTATTGAAGGGTATTCACAGATCGCACACCCACTTAACGATCTTCTCAAGAAAGACATACCTTTCACTTGGGGACAGCTCCAACAGGACACGTTTGATATGCTCAGAGGCCACTTTACGATAGCTCTGGTCCTTGCCTACCCAGACAAACATTGTCAATTCAGGCTTGAAATGGACGCTTCTGACTACGCCATTGGAGCAGTCTTATCTATCCACAAAGACAACAAATGGCATCCAGTGGCCTATATGTCGCACTCCATAACACCCGCAGAACATAATTACCCTGTCTGTGATAAAGAGATGCTGGCCATCATCTGTGCCCTGGAAATATGGCGCCACTATCTAGAAGGAGCAAAACTCGAGTTTGAGATCTGGTCGGATCACATGAACCTCACTTACTTTATGAAATCCCAAGATCTGAATTGGAGACAGGCCCAATGGGCCCAGTACCTCTCACAATTCAATTATGCTTTCCTTTACAAGCCCAGTGCTACCAATACAAAGGCAGATGCCCTTAGCTGCAGAGCGGACCATGCAATTGGCATCGAGGATGATAACAAAGGTGTCACCATGATAGACCCTGGACACATCAGAGCAGTCCCTAATATGGACACTCTCATGATTCAGGATGATGGGGATTCCATTCTTCAATTGATCAAAAACACGACGGCACTGATGGAAGAAACCACAGTGCATGACGTTATGAAAGATGCAAGCTTCCACATGGACAATGGTCTCATTTACTGTGGAAACAAGATCTATGTGCCTAATGACAAGGATCTTCATATGGCCATACTTAACTTATCTCACAGCATCCCCATTGCAGGTCACCCTGGGTATGACAAGACCCTAGAACTTGTCAAACAACATTATGTATGGCCTGGAATGGCTAAATATGTCAAGGATTACATCACTAGATGTGACAAATGTGCACGGATGAAGGGCTCTAACCAGCCGCCGCAAGGTGAACTTGGTCCACTTCTGATATCCGATGGTCCCTGGCAGGACATTACTGTTGACTTTACCACAGACTTACCCGAGTCATCAGGATATGATTCCATTATGGTAGTCGTGGACCGCTTCTCCAAAGAAGCATGTTTCATACCCTGCACAAAGAATGTAACCATGCTAGACACGGCCAAACTCTTCCTCCACAATGTGTGGAAGGTGCATGGTCTTCCTAGGACTATAGTGTCTGATTGAGGCCCACAGTTCGCCTCACAAGTCTTCCAAGACCTTACCTCACGGTTAGGCATTAAGTCTAAATTATCATCCGCACATCACCCACAGACAGATGGTTAGACAGAATGCATGAATCAGGATCTCCAGCAGTATCTCTGATTATATTGTAACGAGAGGCAAAACATGTGGAGCCAGTGGCTACCCATTGCACAGTTTTCATACAACTCAAAGATCTCTGCATCTTCAAAGAAAATCCCTTTTGAGGTCACCCGATCTTACGCCCCACACATGGGCACAGAACCTCACACGTCTAAGGCACCAGCAGCTGACAAATTTACCGAGAGACTGTGGGAAATGCTAGACAAGACCTGCAGCAATTTGAAAAAGGCACAGGACCATATGAAGGTCCAAGCTGACAAACACTGTATGGCAGCCCCAATGTATAAGCCCAGCGATAAGGTTTGGCTTGCCACGGATAATCTCCGCTTGACGTGGCACAGCAAGAAGCTTACAGAACAATGGCTAGGCCCATTCCCAGTGGAAGAAATGGTCGGACTCAATGCGGTTTGCCTACGCCTCCCACACATCATGAAAATTCACCTGGTTGTGAATATCTCACAGGTAAAGCCACATCACGAACCTTTACCAAACCAACCCCTTAGCTGGCCCAGCCCGGTTCACATAACAGAAGATCGGGATGAGATCTACGAAGTGGATTACATCGCCAACTCACGTCTCTGATGCAGGAAGTTGGAATACCTAGTTCATTGGTGGGGCTATTCCGAAGAGGATAGAACCTGGGAACCGAAGGAGAATCTCACCACTTGCCAAGACACAATATGTGAATTCCATATACGGAACCCTAGAGCCATGAACTCTATGACTGTTCTCTTCGCTGAGGACACATTCCTATTTAACCCTTACACATGATCACCTAGAGCTCAATCATTAGAGGGGGGATAGTGTTATAGGGGTACATTTTTCACCCTTTCACACTGTCACATGACCTCAGCATGTCAGTAAACTGCTCCCTCAGGATAGAGTCCCAACTGACTTATTGGCCTCCAACGCCACTCACTCACCAGACATTGCAAGTTGTTGTGCCTTGGTTCAGCTTATTATCTTATCTTATCTTGGATCTATGATCCAATCTCCTTTGTTTGTCCTGGTTGACATAATTATAGAGTTCATACTCCGACGTCTAGAATGTCGCCACATGCAATGCACACAGGCTAGGGCTATGCGCTTCCCTTTCATTTCCACTCACAGCCTTGAGGCTGTAGCACTTCTCTTCCATTATGCATCATGCCCTATGCTTCTCTTTAATCTCTGCTCCCACAGCCTCGAAGGCTGTATTGCTTCCATTCTGATGCACAGCCGATAACAGGCTGTGTATTGCTTAGTCTATATATAGTAGTATATCGGTAGATCCAATCACAACATGTACATCCCCTTGAGTAGTACTTAAGGGCTAAAACCCACTCCAGTGAACTCCAGTTTAGTTCACTTGGAGTCTTCCCCACAAGCTCCTTCCTATACTCCTGAGTCATTAAATCTTGCTGGCAACCTACAGCCTTATTTGGCTTCCTGGGTTGTTTCATCTATCTCATTGACTTCGGCCTCGCCAAACACTATTGTCATGTTATGACAGGCAAACATGTACCATTCTGTCAGAAGTGTGGTCTTACCGGAACACCAGCTTTTGCCTCCATCAACAACCATCTTGGGGGTGAAATAGGTCGCCATGATGACATTGAATCCCTAATCTATGTTCTACTCTATCTACTCACTGGCTCTCTTCCTTGGCTTCAGATCAGCTGCCACAAAACTTCCAAGATTTCCATGGTACTCACCCTCAAGCAAATGACCGCTGTCAAGCAGCTGTGTAACAAGTACAGGTTCCTGGAGCCATTGAAAATTCTTCTATGCACCCATATGCTTTCCTTTTCAGACATGCCTGCTGACTATGACTACATGCGCTATTTGCTTCAAACCGCTGTTCCTCTATCGCCTGGTAGTGCACAACTTTCTCAGAACCAGCTGACTATTGAACAAGATCTTTGCTGTGCACATCCTGAACCTACTGCTTTCAATGAGAGTGCAGCTTACATCCATCCCACTTTCACTCCTCATTTGTGTCCCTGAGCCTGCGTGACTCAAGACCATGTAGCTACACCATCAATTTGAGAAATGGCAGCAAAAGTATAACTTGCAAGATCGTGTACTGTGATGGTGAGTGCTGTCTCATCTGACTTGTGTTACTGTAGTGTTAATGAGGTTCTTTAGACATAGGCTTTTTTTTCCCATTGAGATCTTTCAGTTACACATACCATTACCAATCTCCATCAAATGCCTCATATGTACTACAGTAGGATACATGAATTTTTACAGTACCTGTCTAATGTTACCATTGGGAGAGTTGACTGTGGGATTAAAGCCATTTATTTCATGTATTCATCCTTTCCACTCTCATCTTGTTGTATACTGCTTGTAAGCCTCACCAATTTGTACCCCCTGAAAACTAATTTCAAGAAGTAGACACCTTTGTTGTTAGTCAAGGATGGCAAATGGCTATACTTCTCTTCCAAGCATAAAATTTGGACTGTAGAGGACTGCACTAAGCATATTTAATTAGATAAGCTCAAAATCAACAATGATTTGACTAGATGGAAGATACTATATACTAAAAGCAACAAGAAGCTTTTTTATATGACAGAGATCAATCCTTGCAGAAGTGAAAGGGGAATGGATGGCAAGTAGTATGTTTCCATGTATGAAGGTTATTCACTCTCCAGCATGCATAATGTAAATTTTCTTAGAGGGACACTATCTTTTCATATGATAATAACCTCAGGTACACCTCCATTAGAGTCTGAAAGTACTTCAACCTCCAGAGCCATGAAATTGATTAAATAGAATGATATAAGACCTTTATCAATTAATATTTCTAAAAAAGCAGTTCAACAGTTATGTAACATGGTTACAGTGGTCTTATAAGGTTTAAGAGTGTATTACAGTGGAATGAACTATGATAAAGGTTGGAAAACATAACAGAATAATAGAAAGCATCTCTAGGAGATAAGACAAAGTGATAAAGGCAAAGAAAGGTCATGTTAGACATGAAAACTCTAGAACAAGAATGTTGCTCAAAAAAGTGGCCCAATGACATGCCATTTTGAAGTGATTGTATCTCAGTTCCCTGACACCCAGATCACATGATCATATGGTCAAATCCAGGGCAAGGGTTAGGGCTATCAGGGACCCTGCAGAAGCTAAGCCTAATTTCTGAAATGCACAAAGTTGTGTGATTTGGGGGTGTTGTATCAGCCCTGACCTTGCTTTAACCCAAGCTGAATTATCAAAATGTCACTAGAATAGCATAGTGTGCTATTGTCAGACATCGTATGATGGTAGATGGAAGGAAAGAACAACAGTTGGATGGATTAATTCATTGATTTAATAGGAAGCACTTTATAAGGCAACACAAACACCAACTCCACATGTCACAACATTATCTACCACTAATAGTAGTAGTATGCCACTGTGTTTGATTGCATGCTCTTTGAGACCATTTTGTAATTGGCTGTGAACTATCTACATATATTTGTATACATACTAGTTGGATGTCATCACATTCACAATGACAAATGATGGCCATATATGTTGTGATGGAATGCAGTAATGTGTGTGTGTACACTATTGTCTACCTCATATTTAACAAGTGTCACTCTATTTGGCAATTGTTCAGCATAGTGTATGTGGTGTATACACCCTATATTCAATGATATTTCCCTCATTCCAAGTCCTGTCTGATGTTGTTTCCCCTCACATTCACCTAAGCTCATTTGTTAGGCAATTGTTCAACAATTGTTTAGCACACAGTATACATATACTCTGTATGTGTCCAGTTTACTGTGCAAATATTCTCCCTCACATTCACCATAGGTCATTTTGTTTGGTGAGTGTATGTTGTGTATACATTCAATGGTAGTCCTTTCATTACAGATATGTCCAAAATGCATTTCACACAGCCTGCACATGTTCTACATCATATTCAGCATAGGTTATTTTATTTTGGATTTGTTCAGTCCAGTGAATGTGGTGTATATTCTATACTCAATGATACCTCCTTCATTCTACATGCATTCTGCATGTGTCCAGTGCACTATATACACATTTTACCTTGCATTCAAGATAGCTCATTTTGTTTGACATTTGTTCAACAACTGTTTAGTGCAGTATACATAGTGTATAGCCTATGTTCACAGCCAATCATTGGTAATTGTCTATTTGTACATGTTTTCATTGATGCTGGTAGTGGGCCAGAGAAGTGTTCAATGGTAGCATTGTCATATCTCATCCTGCTTCAGTTGTCCACCATTTACTACACTTATATAAAGCCTGGGCAGACAGACTTCTTTTTTCATCTGCTCTTACTTTGCCCTACACTCTTGCAATATGAATTGGGATTGAGCTGTCATTTCAGCATCCTCTTCCACATCCTGATGCTCCTGGGCTCCCAAGGGTTTTCTCTGTTGTGTATGTGTATGACAGATCTTGATTAGTCTTTGTGCACACACTGAGTTTGTAATATTGCATATCTTGTGTTCATAAATGTGTTGGGTGGGGGAACCATTGATTCCTTCTATGTATAATTGTAAGACCTCTGGAACAATTGTGTTGGGATGTATGTACCTGGCCTTCCCTGATCTCTGTGCCATTCCAAAGTGCTTGAACAATCATACACCATATATAAGAAGTGGTCAGCTCTTCTTCATTGTCAACTGAGAATATCTGGTGAGTGCTAGCTATGCAGTTGCCAAATGATACAGGATCTTCAACAAACTATATTCCTTGAGTTGGGCATGATGCAATGTAGAACATTTCAGTATCAATTATGAGCTTGAGAGGGTTTGGTAGTAACCATGGTACCCATTTTGTCCCAATGTGAATGTAGATGTCATTGGGCATAAGGTAGATGTCACTACTTTATGTTACAATCTACATGCACCCCTATCTTTTTTCTTAATATGTGCCCTCCCCCTGTGCCCTCACCCTAATGACCTCATTTTATCTTCACTGGTACTCCCATTTGACCCCTTTCTTGTTTCACTACAGGACTGTGTGACAGTTGCCTCACTGTCATTCCCACCACCCTTGACACCATGTCATCTTGGTACCTTGTCATTACATCACCTTGGCCTTCCTTGTCACCTTGCTTCCATGTCATGGAAGCACTCTGCCTTCCTAGTTACCTTGCTTCCATCTCACAGAAGCACTCCACCTTCCACAATACCTCAGTTCTGTCTCACAGAAGAAGCACTCTGTCTTCTCAGTCACCACTGCTTCCTCTTCACCTGTCTTCCTTGTCACAGTAGTCCTCTTCCTCTATGCCCTCTACCCTGGGCTCCTTGGTCAACATGCCCTTGCTGACATGTACCCCTTGTTGCAGGCTGTGTATCCTCCCTCGTGCCCTATGCCTCACAGATCCCTGCTTACACATTATCCATTCCCTTTGTATCTCCACTTATCTTTAGTCATTCCTGCTGACTGCATTCCTATCAGTCAGACCCCATGTGTGTTCTTCGTTTGTGTCTGTCACACTTCTCTCACATGTGTCCTAGTAATCCTTGACCTCCCTCACATAGTTCACCTTTCACACCACTTGGTCAGCACTCTTTGATTACACTATATATACCTTTGCTTCTCAGAGCTAGTCACTCAACCTCAATCTATCTACTTCTATATGGCATCCTTGTACCTCTTTTGATCTTGTCAATGTAATGCCTCATTCTGGTCAACTCGCAGTTGTGAAGCCACTATGTTCATAGCACCACCACTCAGTATCAAGTCCAAGCCAATTACCCTTGGCTGTCCATAGGTTCACATCAAGTAACCATCAGGCCTTGTTGTAACACTTTGTAGTATCATGTTGCCAGTTGAGGGAGCTGTAGTAACTGCATAGAAGATGTTGATCAATATTGGAAATGCATCCACAGGAATGTGGGGCTGCATGTTTGTTTGCTGGAGTTTGGAGGACTACATCTGAGTGAATTGTTGGAGACCACTCTCATGCATCTGGAGCAATAATATATATCTTGTTTGTTCATCAAGTTGCCATATGGACCTATTGGATTGGAGCTATTGTTGTCTGTCATCTGCATTACATAATTGTATGTGGTTTGGGGCTGAAGTAGACAATATTGTATGAGTTTTGGAAGATCTTAATGTTCAACACATTCTAATATGTCACTGATCACCACACTGACCTTGTACAATGGATTCACCCTGCCAAACAAGTGCCAAACAATTACAGAATGAAATCAGAGTTTATATTACAGCATTCCCATGTATGGAATCAGAAGTTGAAATTATAATTATCAGATAGAGGTACTGTGGATGTTTCCATATGTTGGCTATTACTAAGCAGTTGTTGACAATTGGTTCTCCATATAAATATATTGTCTAACCTGATATATACTCAGATATCTCTTATAATGAATTCCTCCACTACCCCAGGCTCTCTACTGAGACATTCTTCACCAACCATAGCTGCTCCTTTCCACTTTCCTGATGTCATTCCTGGAGAGAAAGACTTGCAAAGCTATTGAACATCACTAGGATCATATATACCAACTTTGTGGCATCTTCAATGAATGTGTTTCTCTGGAAGGAAAGCTATACTTTGCCTTCTCAAATTCAAGAATGAAATTGATCTGGACAAGGAATGCATTGCCATGTTGAGCAAGATCCTGCTTTACATGGACACTGTCTTCAATCAATCAAGAAAGTGGCTGGCTGTGTAACCCAAGAACCAGCCCCTTCTGGATGGCAGAGCCTGACCTTTGACAGATGTATATCTGCTCGTTGAATACTGGATCTGGCATCACAAGCCCATGCTTGTGTGGGTGTAAGGAGAACTCACTGTTGGAACATAAATCATGGAAACATGACAATTTTAAGTGAGTCACATGCTAGCCTTGTCATTTGTACTACCTAAATTACCTGTGATTGATTTGTTTGCAGATTGGAACACATGTCACAAGGAGGTCAGGTCAATTTGATGTAGAGAAAGGACCAGGTTCCTTCTCACCAAGGAGACCAAGACTGTACAAATGACAATGGTACTGTGGGTACACAGAAAGAAATTTTATATGCCCATTTCTATTGAAGATGACAATTGCAAGTATTCACACATGCAAGCATTGGTATTTCAACATTTGTTATTGACTGACTGCCTTGATAGTTGGATACACATTTATCAAGCATATGGAGCATTGTATAGAGCCTGGAATAATTATAATTACAAATGTCAAATCAAAACTAAATAACAATGGAAGATGATTGATAGACCCATTGGGATTTCCTGCAACAAATTTCTAATAAAACAGTAGACAGAATAATTTTATAGGAGCAATATAGGTGTAAGAAGGGAGTAAGAAGTTATATATATATATATGAATTTGTAGTGCTTTGGACAGCACTGACATGATGCAGTAATTTATTTGAGATAGAAAAGAAAAAGACCAGGCAAGATGAGGTGATATTATTGTAAAAGATTTCTGGAGTATTTCCAATGGTTGTAGTACAGTCTATCAATGTTATATGGAGTGGGAGAACACTTTTGGGGGAGCTGGAGGCACACTCTGAATTATTTGAACCAGGAGGGAGAATGACTAGGGGGGGTAGATGATGTCACTCTAAAAAATGCTGGAGTGTTCCTGAGGGCTGTATCACACTTCATAAATGGCATGTAGAGCAAGGAGACACTTTCTGGACAGCTGATTGTGCTTCCTGAATTACTTGAACCTGGAAAGAGAATGACTAGAGAGAGTAGATGATTATTACTCCAAAAAGTATAGAAGTATTTCTGAGGGTTGTACCACATTTCATGCATATTATATGGAGTGGGGAAACACTGTTCTGGTAGCTGGTATTGCTTCCTGAATTATTCAAACCTGAGATTGGGATGACTAGAGAAGGTAGATGATGTCACTCCAAAAAATACAGGTGCATTTATGAGTGTTGTAGCATAGGCACTATGGTTTTAATAGCTGGTATGTTCATATCACATACTGTTAAAGCAGGAGAACCCCAAAGAAAGTAGATACAAGATATCATTGCCTGAAATATATATATGTCCAAACACCAGACAGTGTCATATAGCCCAATGGTGTGATTTTACTCATCTTCATGTAATTTATCAATCTCCTTCTCCTCCTCCTCTACCACCTTTTTCATATCACCTCCATTACTCTCATCCTCCAATTCATCACTCTCAACTTCATTTCCATCTTCTCCATTTCTCCATTTCTCTGCTTTTTCCAGTGGTACCTTAGTATTTTTTGCTTTCACTGGTGGTTTTTAGGCATTTTTTGCTCTATCTGACTTTCCATTTCTTGTTGCCTGTAATTGTTGCCTTTCTGCAACCAATGCCTTCCTAGCAAGCATACCATCATATCCAGCATACTCCAGAATATTCTTTTGATGCTAGTTTCTGGGCTTGAGCATATGAACAATCTTCTTTCATGTGCACCAAGCAATCTTCTCTTCAGAAACATCTTTAATCCTGAAGTATTTTGGATTGGTAACCAGTGCCACCTTGTTCTCCTCCAACCTCCATATCTTTCCAGATGTTTTCAGAGTCTCTTTGGTTGAGTCAGGAAGAATTTGAAGTAGTGAGAAGATCATTTGTGAGCAGGCTTGGAATCCATGATATGCTCTGGAAAAAATGTGTTGCTGCACTCTGCAAAACTGGTTTGAAGGCATGCAATTCCTGCACTTCCTGGAATGTCTGCATTGCATGCTGTTGGCAACTCTAATCCCAATAAGGAATCAAGCCACTGACTTCCAATACTGACTTAGAGACAAGTGTAGGGAGGAGGAATCCCAAAGAGAACTTGACTGAAGTTCTCCGGGGCTTGCATTCAGATACTTATACTACTCTACAGTGTTTGTACATGTTTACATAGTTTAGGGGAGACGTGGGATATTATGACGTAGTTGTGGAGCTTGTTACTAAGGTAAGAGCGGAGATTAAATAAGGAACGTTCTAGATGAGTCTAGACGACGGAGATTAAATACATGAGGACGTCACGTGTACTACCATGACATCATAGGCTTAGTCATCCGGACCGTTGTCCGGGGCCTTAGGGTTAGGGTTTAGATAGGTTCGTGAAGTGTCGCTCGTAACACATGCCTTGAAAACATAGGCTCATATGGTTCAAAATATGTTCCCAGAACAAATTCCAAACATGAGCAATACACACCTTGAAGCACAACTGGATTATGCCCTGCTGGAATTCACAGAAGCAAGACTCATATTCACCATAGAAGGAAGAACAGATGACAAGGCAGCAGCCCTCCTGAAGGAAGTCTGGAAGTTCAACCACAAGAAAGCCTGCACCACCTGGGACCAGGCAAAGAAAGCAGACAAAGACCAGCACCCCTGATGAGGACTTGTCTTGGAAGGAATTCAGTGAAGCCAACTACTGCATGCTACAAGCTATGGCACAGCAAGAGTGGCTACAGAAACACATTGCCATGGTCCATGAATTCTGGCTTACCACCAAAGTCCATGACTTCTGGCACAGCAAATGTGAATACAGCAAATGTATGCTATTGCTATACCAAGCCCACATCCACAAACAGGGGCACCAAACCATTAGCACCCCCAAAGCCTTCAGCCTCCTGCTGCTGAACAAATACCACCTACTAACTTTTCAGAAAAAACTCTGAGATACCACACTCAACTCTCAGATTGAGACACTGAAAAAGGTCAATACTCAAAAAACCAAAACTAAAAACTAAGCCCAAGCTTACCAATTCACACATGCAACACCCACATGCAACACATCCCTTTGTGCTCTCCCTTACCTCTACCCTTCAAATCCCATCCTGAACCTGCACACAGGTTACAACCCATTTGGCCACTCTCAGGACACAGGATGACAACTGACACATCGTAATTCTGCCCAATCTCCATGGCGCTGTCTTGCCATATACATCATGACAGATCAATGCCAGAGCCTCCACATTGGCTTCCACTCCTGCAGTGGACCACAAGCCCTCACATGTGTGCTCCTTCAATGCCTCCAAGCACCCCCTCTCTCCTTCACATGCTGCTGGTATGGACTCAGCCCAGTCCAAGAAAGCATGTTCCTTTCATGCTAATCAATCCAATGCTGGCACAGGAGCCAAACTCAAAAATGGCAAAGTCACCACACTCCCTGTCTATGCTGTGTGTCTCAGGCAAGAAAGACACAACATCCTGCCAAGTGTACATGGAACAATGCCTTTGACACACTCTGCAAGCACATCAACAAGGCCCTCCGAATCAGAGACTCAGGCAAGATCATCTGTAGCTTCTGGCAAAAAGAACCAGGCTGTGCCCAAAAGCATAACCACAAGCACATCTGCTTCAGATGCCTTGCAGCTATGCATGGAGCTAGTGAATTCCCTAGAGCACAGAAAAGCTTGGCCACAAACTCCATATAAAGTAGCATGGGAACAAGCTCTGCAGCAAATCCTTCCACCAGAGTACATATAGCACACACTGGATAGTCTCCAGCAGTTTCATAGTAGGGTTCTCTATTATTGCACATGTATAGTCTCCCCCCAATAGTACATTCATTTCCCTTTACCAGAGCAAGTTTAATAAAACCATACATGAGGAAATAAGCAAAGGCCACTACATTGGCCCCTATCCCCTTGACATTATAGAAGATGTCCTAGGTCCCTACCAAACCTCTCCCCTTGCACTAATTTCTAAACCCAGCTGCCCAGGCAAGTTTCATCTCATCCAAAATCTCTCCTTCCCACATAACCCCTCAAATACACTCCCAAATAGCTCTATCAATGCTGGCATCACCATCAAACATTTGCTGTGCACATGGGGGAAATTCCCCACAATATTCCACCTCATAGCAAGACTCCCCCCAGGGTCAGAAGCTGCTACAAGGGATGTCACAGAAGCATACCACACAGTCCCACTTCATCCCACACAATGGCCAGCATCCATAGTCAAAAGGTCCAAAACCCAAGGATGTATAGACACATGCACTGCCTTTGATGCCTCACCCTCCTACAGCACATACAAACTATAGCAGATGCAGGTGCTGAAATACTCAGACATAGGGGAATAGCTCTGCTAGACAAGTGGGTCGACAACCACATTTTCTTTCACATTCCAAAGAAACACCTTGAGGCCTACAATATAACATGCAGAGAATGGTCAGAGCACTGCATCCCAGGAGATGAACCACATGTGAGCAACAGAATATGGTTCCAAGGCACAACTGCACAAGACAGCACCATAGAGGAGGCCAGTGAGAATGGAGTCCACCCAATTCATGACCTCTCTAATAACTTCCCACATTCAGATGGGGACAGGTCTTTCACATACTGCATCAATGACATAGACAAAGTAGCATGAGAGCTGGGCATGCCCTGGGAGAGCTGCAAGGACCAAACATTTGGACCATTGACTGTATATACAGTGGCTCAAAAAACTGTCTGGAGGTTTGCATGTTTTTGATTAAATGTAGTGGACCTCAATAATCCTTAGCCCTAACCCTAAGATGTAAGAGTATGAAATGGGGTACCCACTCTTGGCTCTCTACTGATCCAATATTCAGGGGATTTGGTTGGGATCTGATGAAATGGCAGCCATTTCAAAATGATGGCTCATTCAGACAGTTTTTTGACTTTAAATTCTACCTTCATATATTGGACCCTAGCATGGTGTAACATGATTACATACATTAGATAAGGCTTCTATTATGTCAACATTATGTAATTAAGTACCTGACACTATATATAAGCCCCCTATTTCCTGTTTATTTTCCCATTATTACCTTAAAATCAATTATCTCTGCTTGGAGACATAGCACCATCTCTTTTTCTTCTCTCAGCCTTTTATTTAGGGGGATTGCTTTTCAAACAGGTCTAGGGAGGTCTATAGTATGCCAGGTCCTTCAGAAACTTCAACAAGAGCAGGCTAGGCTTCATAGTGACCATCCTTCTAAATTCAATCCTATCAATGCAAGGGCAAATTATTAATGGAAAGATCAAGAACATGGTCCAGGCCATCCAATTCATCAACATCATTATTGGTACTCCTGCCTATCCTCATACAGTCAGGAATACCCTCAAGGAAGCCCTATGAAGGCTGTGGTAAAAAAATGAAATTCTAGCTTTCTAGAAGGATGTGAATACAAGGCTAATTCTGCACATCCCACAGCCACGTGAGCCTTAGGGGTTTGGGTGGTTTCACTTGAACTAGACTCTACAACTACTGTTGCATGCCCTAGTGGCACAAGTCACTTCCTCTCCTACGAGGCTTAACTAGGATTTCCCCTTCCACAGCTGACACCTAGATAGGCTTAGGCACACCTCTCTTGTCAAGGATGAAAAGGGTCAGGTGACAACTGGAGTTAGCTGGCAATCACACCCCCTAAATGTCACGACATCTTTCGGCAGTCAGCACAAAAGCGCACATGACTGTGCCTAACCACCATATGTGGTCAAGTCAGTTAGCCACCCTACTGAGGTGCACTCCCACATAGTCGGTGCAAGAGAGTGCTAGATTGCGCATGAACCTCTGGTGCATCTCTATTGAGATTGATGCTGATCATCTAATTGCCTACCTAACAGCAATCATGTACTTCCTGTTAGTCACCATTTGGAGGTGCATCACATCATCATCATGATGCAATCGGCAATGACCACCCCCACATTACCTCAGTTGAGGAACATGCACAATATCCTAGCAGATCCATGGACTAATCTGAATCGGCACCATGATCTGATCAAGGCAGAGTTTGCCATACTCCACAAGTTTATCAACGAGAAGCTGAAGGAAAGTTCCAATGCTCTCGTAGGTGCAAAAGATGCCTTAGATAAGACACATGAAGCCATGGCTAAAGTAGAAGGCCAGCTTCGATCAGCCAAGTTTGAGGCCACAAGGACAAGAGTGGATGTAGTCGTGGCTCGGATTGCTGATGCAACACTTGCATGTAAGGCCAATGCTGAAAAGAAAAAGGCATTCTCGGCTACATTGGCACAGGTTAGGACATCACCCTCTAATGCCATATCTGTTACGACCAAGGCCTATGTGGCGCTTGGCAAGCCCTAATGAGGGCCAAAGGCAAAGGTCCGGGCTTGATATCAGACAGTGAAGATCCAGGCTTGATACCAGATGGTGAAATGACGATCGTAGCGTCCTCATGACTGAAGGTTGACCAGGATGAGAGTGTGCATTGAAGCAAGGTATGAAGGTACAAGGAATGCCATATGGATATAGGGAGATCGAGGTTAAGCGATCTACTAGAGAAACAAAGGTATATATATGATAAGTGAAGGGTGCTGACTAAGTCATACGAAAGAGGAACTATGCAAGGATTGTCAAGGGTTAGGGACACGTGTGTGCGAAGTGCGATAAGCGCGAAGGAAGAGACACGTGTAGGGTCCGTCTGATAAGACATGAGCCATAAGGACGAAGAGATAAGAGATACGAAGATAATGGATGATGCGTCAAGCAGGGATCCGTAGGGCATAGGGTGTGAGAGAGGACGCATGGCCTGTAGTCTTCCTGATGAGACATCAGGTGGAAGCCCAGGGTAAAGGGCACAAGGAAGCCTGGGGTAGAGGGCATGGAGGTAGAGAACCACTGTGACGAGGAAGGTGGGTGACAAGGAAGCAGTGGTGACAAGGACGGCATGGTGCTTCTGTGAGATGGAAGCGAGGTGATGAGGAAGCCTAGGTGATGAGGTGCCGAGGTGACGGGATGACAGAGAGCCAAGGTGACAAGGTGGCGGAAGGTACTGAGGTGCCATAGTGGCATGAAGGGATGATGGGAGGGCAACTATCACGCAGTCCTGTAGTGAAACAAGAGAGGGGTCCAGAGGACAAGTCAACTGTGAATACCAGTGAAGGTACATAGGGTTGTTGAGGCAAGGGTCAAGGTGGTCACGTGATCAGAGGAGTCACAAGGAGAGGCATGTGATCGAGGAAAAGACAGGGGTGTACACTGATCGTAACAATATCAGGACGAGTGTCGATTGCTCATATGTACACCATGTCAGCAAAGGAACAAGCCAAGCATAATGAAAAGGCCAAGGAAGCTGCCCTAGAGGCAGCTGTAGTAAAGGTAGAAGAAGACTACTACTGACAAAAGGCCAATGAGGCAGTAGCACAGGAGGCTGCACACATGAAATGAACTGTGGAGCTTGAAGCTGCCATCAGTCAGATTATGAAGATAAGCCACGAGGCCATCAATATCAAAGACTTGGATGACAAAGAATCACAGCCAAGATGTCAGATCAGGGATGATGATATCCCACCACTCTGTCTCTGCAAGACATCATTGCAGTCATCGGAGGAATTTCAATACCAGGAACATACCCCTCCATCTCCAACCAAGACAAAAGCTCCCAAGGTTCTGGCAGTCATAAGAATCGACTTTGCCGAGGAGATCTCCGATGAGAAGTTTGCCTGCATGTCTAAATGGGCCAAGGAAGTCAAAGCCCTTAACCGGGCTAGAGACAAAATGGCAGCCAAGCTGCCTTGCCAACATATGAATGCTACAATTGCTAGACATAATTAAATGTGAGAGGGATCCGGCATGATCAAGCTGACTCTGATCCCACGGGCTATGAAGCCCATACTCAAGAAACTGTCAGCCTCAGGTAGCTGACAAGATAAGATTGCAGCATTAGCCAGATTCAGCAGCCAGGCTGGACCAGCATGCCCACCCCCTCCACATCTTTGAAAGATGATGGAACAAAGAGAAGAGCAGAGGTGCTTCAACTGCCATGAGGCAGGCCACGGGGTAGAGGACTGCCCCTATCATGTGGTGACCTGCACTGAATGCCACTTCATTGGAGGAGGCCATAAGCCAAGTTGCCTGGCCCGCCAACCATGTAAAGCTTGCTTCGAGGCAGGTGTGGGAATGCCCACAAGGCATGTACCCCTGGCTGAGCGAGCCCTGATCCCATCTCTAGAAGAGATCCGGGAAAGGATGGGCAACTGCAAAGGCAAGACACCAGAATGGGTAGCCAGCCTTCATGTCTCACGGAAATGAATCTGCACAAATGACCAAAATGTCATTACACTAGCTGATGGGCACAGGCGTCTGAAATAATGTAAAACTACCACCGAGCTCAATGCCCATAACCATCTGAAATGATGAAAAACTATCATGACAGGTAGATCAGCGATCTCACCCTTATTCAGGGGGAGGGATATAGAAGACCCACTCCTGATCCAGTTGAAAGCAAAGCAAGTTAATGCTTCCTCCTTAGAAGATGTAGGGATATAGATAATCCCTTGCTTAGATCAAGACTAGTGGTCTAGCCAGCCCAAAAAATGGCCATTTAAAAAAAAAATTCTCTCCCTTCCTACAAGCAGCTAGGCTCAGGGATGTGTACACCACAACCTACTGGTTGCCACATGCTGGCACTCCATAGGAGCAGATGGCTCAGGATGCACCATAGGGGGATGGATATAGTATAGGGTAATGAAGGGTGACATATGGAACCCTGGATATTGGAATTAAGCCTGAAGTGACAGGGTAGAACACTAGTGAGGTGAACTGAATACCCTTATGATATGGGACAAGCGAAATGAAATATAGCTTGAACACAAGAAAGTCTGTAGGAACGATGACATCTTTTTCAACATTTTTTCGTCAAATCCAAAGATGTAACCCCTCTTCCTGCATGAAATCCAGGCAATTCCTGATGCCTTACCTGAGATGACCTTAGCATGTCATTATAAACTGCCAATCTTAGGCGATATGTGTACCTTTGGCAGAGGGTCTATCACTCTAGCCCTGTCCTAGTCATGATGTAAAACTGATCAGATCAAGATCATAGCTCAGGGCAAGAGCACATCTCACTGCCATATATGCATCATGCCATGCACATCTCCTAAGCACAAGATTAAACTGCATACATGGGTGAGTCTACACCACCATCAGGAACAGAAATGTCCGCAATGACAGTAATCTACAATGCATACCCCTTCACTCTCAGCAATTATGAGATCAGGGTACATGATGTTGGAGCACTGCCTCCATCAAATTACATGGCAACCTTATCTTATTAGGAGCGATGCCTCCTCCAAATAACACAATTGGCATGAAGGATCTATTGAATAGATCAGGTTGCATTGATGAGATATTGGCTCAATGAGTAAGCAAACCCTGAAAGCCTCCCTCTCCATTTATTCAATGTGTTCAATGCACACAAGCTTATCTATTTAAGAAATGAAACCATGGTCGCTCAGGAGTTCGACCCTAGCAGGAGGATAGTGTTACAGGGTAACATTTTAACCCCTATGATTTTCACTTAAGCACCCATCAAGCACTCATGACTCATAGCTCAAGGCTACATCCACTAGGATTCAATCCTAGATGACCAGTCACATGATCCCTGATGCCACTTAGATGCTAGAAGCATATCAGTTGTCATATCATGTGATCACACGAGCACAAGGGCATGCTAGATTGCACACTCATGCATAACCCCCATTTATGATTAGATCTAGCATCTGATCTTGGCGATCTCATTACCATATGATCTGCATACATTGTATGCATGTACATGCTTCCATTCTGAGGCTGTGCCTCTTCATCTATGCATACATGCACCATGTGCATGTTATTTCTTCCATTCCTATTTATTACTTACATGCTTCACTGTGGCTCTGCCACCTCATGGTAACCTCATGGACAACTTCCCTTCCATTCCATGGCTCTGCAGCCTCACTGTAACCATACAGACCATTACTATATATATATAGATTAGTATTTATCTTAGATCTACTGTACATGGGTGTACATAGGTAGCTGATCATATATAAGCTGAAGTGAGCTAGCTGGATATCCTCCAGTTTAGTTCACTTCAGAGAGTTCCCCATAACTTCACCAAAGTAGTGACACAACTTGCCACTTTTTCCTTTCTTCTCTTTGGGCCATTAGCCCCTAAGTTGCAAGATCAAGAGATTGGTTAGGTAGATGCGCAGCCCTACTTGGTGCTCGAGTGCACATCCCACGGCCATGTGAGCCTTAGGAGTTTGGGTGGTTTCAACCATCACCATCACCTCACCTTGCCTGACTGTGATGATGTCATCATCACGGCTGCCTGTGTACACCCTTGCCTCCCATTTCCATCCTCTCACCTTGCCTGACATGGATGATCCAACCTGTCACACACTGCTGGAATTTGCCTGCACTCACATCCCATGCCTTGAAGGGGTGTTTGTAACCATGGTGCTCCATTCCAGATGCCTTTAATTCTGCCTTGACATGCTGGTGCAGCTGACTTCTTTAGCTCATGGTTTCAATTTTCCTCCATGATGCAGTGGGTTGGTGGGCTCAATGGAACATCTACAATAATGAATAGGTGGCTGGGACAGATTTGGTATGTTTCCCATTCATGTTTTGGGCTATTGGCACTGACTTGCATTCTTTGCAGCTAACAACTATGTTCCAACTCATTTCAAGTCATAGTGTGCACTGCTTGTTGTGCAATCCTTTCTGTCTCTTGTCTCAGTTATATGGATTGGGTCTGTCAATCCATATTGCTGTCACACTGCTCCATATGGTTTCTGTGACATCTTGTGATCAATCTAATACCATATGCTTTGCCTTTGATGTCATCCATTTCAACCATCTCACCTAAATGATCTCCTTGACCTGTGACTTGATGTGGCACCTTTGTATTTTTGTTCTATCATCTGTGGGGCACCCTTGGACACTGTGGAAACCACCTGGTATGACCACCTTGTTGCCCACATTCAACCTCCTGGTGAGTCTTCCTCCTCTCTTTGTCCTAACTGTTTGCACTCATGCTCTGGCACATTTTGTGGCCTTTTCTGCCCTGCCCTGGCACCCTGGTCATGGTACAATGCTCCCAATGCATCCATTTTAGCCTGGATAGGGGTAGCATTGAAGTTTGCCTTTACCCTTTTCTCACCCTCACCCTTGATGCTTGGAGACTTGTTCTTGTATGCTGGTGGTTTGGGTGGTGGTTCAGGTAGTGGAGGTGGGACTGGGGATTCTCCTGGTATGTTGTCCTTGTCTGTTCTGGTATGCTGACATGCTTCATCGATTGCTGCCAACCACAACTACACTCTAATCTCTAGGGCTCTCACTCACCCCCTCCAGTATGTGTGTCATGGCACCCACCCACAACCTTGCTGTCACCTGCTGCATCTGTGCTTTGATGCATAATGTGCCTGTTTTGTCCACTGGTCGCCTTGCTTCCTAGGTCAACCACTATACCTGCACTATCATCACACAGCTCTCCACCCTGGCTGGATGGACTATCTGCCTCATCTGGCAGTTTGGTACATCCCTTGGGTTGATGTGTTTCATTACCATCCTCACCTGTGTTCTCCTCACCTGCTCACAACTGTCTCAACTCAACTGTCTCAGCAGTCTTGATCCCTATCTCACCCTCTTGCTTGCACATTCCCTCAGGCTCATCATGGCTGGGCTCTTTGTGTGCTTTACCTGCTTCATTGGCTGTGTCTACCCCTGACCCAGCAAATGAAGATGACATTAAGATCAGTGGAACTCCTGGATGCATCCTCTAATGATGAGACCAAGCTTTTATTCAACAGCTCCTCATAATTGTCTTGATCAACAACTTTTTGCTACACTGTCCTCCATGTATTGTACATGAAACCTAGTGCATGGTACACACAGTGACAAGGTACAGTGGCTCAAAAAACTGTCCAGATGTTTGCATGTTTTTGATTAAATGTAGTGGACCGCGATAATCCTTACCCCTAACCCTAAGATGTAAGAGTATGAAATGGAGTACCCACACTTGGCTCTCTACTGATCCAATATTCAGGGGATTTGGTTGGGATCTGATGAAATGGCAGCCATTTCAAAATGATGGCTCATTCAGACAGTTTTTTGACTTTAAATTCTACCTTCATATATTGGACCCTAGCATGGTGTAACATGATTACATACATTAGATAAGGCTTCTATTATGTCAACATTATGTAATTAAGTACCTGACACTATATATAGGCCCCCTATTTCCTGTTTATTTTCCCA
>JBBPLN010000416.1:0-21052 GCA_038089815.1 Sutorius eximius | reverse complement strand
CATCAGACCAATGCCACCATTCTATGGATCATGCTCCCCACTGCCTTGTATTTAGTTATGATATGGTCCATACTACAGTAGAGTCATCACAGTCCACAACAACATATATTGTATACTTGCCTACATTTTTTTGTCTCAACCCTTCTTACCCTGCATTTTTTCTTTCTCGCTCAAGTACTTAAGTCCAAGCATATATAGTACCTCGCTCACCTGATGTCTACCTCAGTCCATTGCCCTGCATGCAACTGAGGTATGTGTTCTGGTATTGTACCCACTATAATCACACTAACATTGTACTTAGTACCTCTATCTAGCCACACACTCTGCCTTGATCCTCCATTGGTTTTCACAGTCTACAGGTTCAAATGCTCAAATGTATGTATAATAGAAGCATGATTAAATGAGAAAAGAAAAGCATGTGAAGTAGACATGGATTATAACAAAACCTGTCATGACCAATGAAAGGTGGGTCCAGATACATAAAGACCAAGATCCTGGTCACAAGATCTGAGATTGTGGCATGGGTTTTTGGCTGTCAGCTAAGCACAAAATAAAGACCCTCATGTGTAATCCTGTTACAATAACAACAGCTTAGCTAGCAGGCCTTCCAAAGTGGACCTTATATATGATTTTGGAATTTTCCCAGTGCCAAGTTCTGAGATTGTCTTTTGTTTACAGTCCAACCCTCTCTTAAATCCCAAAGTCTGTTGTACAATATCTTAGGATCCAAAAGGGGTAGATGCTGTTGAATCAACTTCCATCTTGACATCTGCTGGATGATTGAATTGATTAACATCCAAACTTGTGATTTTGTGAGCAAAGTGTGCAAGTTCCAGCCTAATAACATAAAAGTTCAAATTATGAAAACAGCATGAGTGAATCATGCATAATCACCACTTGTGGTCCCTTAGCTTCTCTAGCATAAGAATGAGCTGTTCCTGTTCCTGAAAATTCAATTCACCACCAGGGAGAGAAGTGGCATAGTCTTTGGCTTGTGTCAAAGCACTCCTCAGGTCATTTGTCTGCTGGCTGCCTCAATCACAGCAAACACATCAGGCTTCATTCACATACTGCCTGCAAAAGGGCCTGCTTTGCTTGTGGTGTGACGACCCCTTCGGCACTTTGTGTGTGTTCCAAAACAGCTATTAGATTCGGGATGATGCTGGAAAAGTGTTGTGTTGGGATGGCGGCATCTCGGGCAGTCTCCATGGCGTGTTGAGATGTGGTTGTAAAACGGAGCTGCGCCGCTGCCCAAGGCTTGCGTTGTGGCTGTGCTTGTCCTTATCCTTGTTTCTTCCCGTCCATCCGTGGTTTCATTCCACATATTCTTCCGAGATGTCGAGTCAATCGAACCTGGACGTGAGCGGTCCCATTTCTCTGCTGCGAACCGTCTCACCGATCCGTTAGAAAGCTATCGAAATTGTCCAGCGTGCCATCGAGGAAGATGTTAAACAGAACTACGCCGAGTCGTACAAGCAATACATGAACTCGCTCGATTACTTCATGCTTGCGCAGAAATGTGCGTCCACGATCGATCGTACTCTATTCCCACTCACGTCGCCACAGACGAGAAGAACGAAAAGTCCAAGCTTTTGATCCGGGCAAAGATAGAAGAGTACCTGACCCGCGCCGAAACGCTCAAGAAACACATCCAAGTCCAAGAGGAGAAGCGATCGCGCAAGGCCGTCAGCGCCAATGGTTCCTCGAGTACGGTCGGTGGCAAGGGCAAAGAGGGTGGGGACGATGATCAGGACCCCGAACTAAAGAAACTCCGTGCCGGCCTCTCGAGCGCGATCCTCTCCGAGAAACCCAACGTGAAATGGGACGACGTCGCCGGCCTCGAGGGCGCCAAGGCTTCCCTGAAAGAAGCTGTCATCCTTCCCATCAAATTTCCCCACCTCTTCACCGGAAAGCGGACGCCATGGCGTGGCATACTCCTGTATGGCCCACCAGGAACTGGCAAGTCCTATCTCGCGAAAGCCGTCGCTACGGAAGCCAAGAGTACATTCTTTAGCGTGAGCTCGAGCGATCTCGTCAGTAAATGGCAAGGAGATTCCGAAAGGCGAGTCGATCCGCCCGTCCTCCGTTCCTCTCCCTGAAGGAACCCCGCTCAGACTCGTCAAGAACTTGTTCGAGATGGCACGCGAGAACAAGCCCGCCATCATCTTCATCGACGAAGTAGATTCGCTCGCAGGCACGCGCAACGAGTCCGAATCGGAGGGGTCGAGACGCATAAAGACAGAATTCCTCGTTCAAATGAACGGTGTGGGGCACGATGACACAGGAGTCCTAGTCCTAGGAGCGACCAACATACCGTGGCAACTCGATCCCGCCATCAAGCGCCGTTTCGAAAAACGAGTATACATCCCCCTCCCTGGCCTCGAAGCTCGCAAACGCATGTTTGAAATCCACGTCGGCGCCACGCCATGTCAACTAGAAGCCAGAGACTATCGCACCCTAGCAGAACGCACGGAAGGGTAAGCACCCTTGTCCTGGGCCGCTGTCGTATACTCAACCCTCGTTCCAGTTACTCGGGGTCTGACATCTCAATAGTAGTCCGTGACGCACTCATGCAGCCGGTACGCAAAGTCATATCTGCCACCCACTTCAAACCTGTGCTCGCGTCGTCCTCGCCGGGAAAGGTAAAATGGACGCCCTGTTCGCCCGGCGATGCAGAAGGAGAGGAGAAATCATGGTCCGAGATAGAATCGGACGAGCTAGTCGAACCGCCGCTCAAGCTGCAAGACTTTATCAAGAGTCTAGAGAGCACCCGACCTACCGTAACGGAGGCGGACATCAAGCGGCACGAGGAATGGACAAGGGAGAGTGGTGGGTATCATCGTGTGTTTTCTCCCTGGGGTCCTGAACTCATTCACGTCTCAAAAGGGAACGACGGTGCATGACATAAATCGACATCTTCGTGGACCCAAAGAGCCATATCCGTGCGTTACTCCACAGCTTCCTACTCTATACCTCCACATTTCTTTTACGTGATATCTTGGGAATACATACCAGCAGTGTCGCTTCTTTCGCCACGAATGGTATGGTCGAGTAGTTCATTACTAGAAAGGAATGGTAATATTGACCAAGCACTACAATGGATACGATACACATGCATGGGCAAGGTAAAAGAGTCGTAAGAATCCTCGTGCAATGTGTGGGATAGCACCTCTAGAGTATGCAAGTAGCAGACGCTCAAAACTTTATTTCCCTGCGTACAACTCACGCAGAGATGTCCCAGAAACAAGGAGGTCCGTGCGTTACCATGCGTTCAACTGAGCCTGGGCCTGCTGGATCGCATGCGCATGTACGTGCGTCGGCTTGTCAACTGCATGACAAACTTGGATGTCTCGTATCCAAGGGTGGACTATAACCTCCTCGATGGCAACCCGGCGCGACGGGTCTGGCTCGAGCATCTTGCGAATCAGGTTCCTACAGGCACGGGGACTCAAGTTGTTGATGGTCTGGGGATAGATAGGGTCCTTCTCCTTCTCCTTCTCCTTGATTGGAGTGTTGGTGCACGCAGTGGCATAAGCGGCATAGAGGGCGTCCGACATTTGGGCGACACGCCAGGGCATTTCTTGGAAATGTAAGCAGTAGTAAACGACAGCGCAGGCCCATATGTCGACCAGACGGGCATCATAGGCTATGGATTAGGGAAGGAGCCGCAAATCAGGGCCCCTCTCGAAAGAGCGCAGCTATCTGCTTACGTTTGCCTAGGAATTGCTCAGGGGCGATATAGGGTTCACTACCGCAAAGGCCGGTGGAGAGGTGAACCGTCGCCTCCCAGGGCAAACGATACACAGTTGATGCACCATAGTCCCCAATCTGAACACACGTAAAAAAAAAAATAGAGCTTCGTTCACGTCGTCAGCACGTACCTTGAGATGGCCTTTGGTGTCGAAAAAAAGATTTTCGGGCTTGATGTCGCGGTGGGCGACACCCTGACTGTGTAGATAAGACACGCCAGTGAGGATTTGCTTGAAGCAGCATTCCACCTCGCTGGGCGACATGCCTCCCTTCTTGATAGCAGCGTAGAGATCCCCGCCCGGACAGAACTCCATGACCTCGCACCAATGTTGACTCTCGTCCTGAACGAGGTCCACGGTCTCGACGATATTGATATGGTGCAAAGTAGAGGATATGCAAAATTCTGCGGTGAGTTTCTTCACGTATTCCTTCTCTGATTCGTTCTTTCGCCTCTTACGGAATTCCTTGGGAAGAGGGGTGAGGGAGTTGATAGATGGGGCGGCGCATGGGGGGTGATAAAGAAAATTTGCCGCATACCTTGACAGCGTACAGCTTTTCTTCGGTTCTATCCCATTTGTGAGCGAGTCGAACGACAGAGGTAGCGCCTTTGCCGATTGCAACCTTTTGGCAAACGCCATACTTCTGTGCGAGACTGGCTGTACTGTCCCCCGTGACGGATCTCCGCTCACCGTCCGAATCGGACTTTTTACTGCTGCCAGTGGACATGGCTGAGGACTTGCGGGTCAGCTTTGGCGCGGACGAGATGAGGTCCTTGAGGGTGAACTTTTGTCCACCGTCAGAGTGGGCGTTCGAAGTGGCCCTGGGACGAGCGTTTGGCTTTGGATCGGGAGGAGACGTGGGGTGCGGTGGTCGTGGTTCGGGGGTGGACACTTTACCGCCAGAGACGCCGGCGGAGAAGCTTGGTGCGCGGCTTGGTGCGTGACTTGGGGGACGTGTAGACGGGCGACTCCAGCTGTCGCATTCTGAGGGAGAAGGTGGGTTATCTATCGAATCTGGCACGGTCATGGCAAGGATGGAGGGGGGTGGCGAGGAAGGAAAAAAAAGTTAAAGACAAAGAGAAGAAAAAAAAGTTGGATCAGTTCGTCATACACATTCTGGAACGTTTCTTGTAAGAAAAAGGAAGCGACTGCGATGCGACGACGATGTGGACGTTGCGGAGTGGAGCCAAGAACAATCAAAACATGGACCGGAGCGCTGCCCGGAATGACTAAGCGATACGTTCTGAGCTGTACAAATACGGGTCCAACGCGATAAAGATCGTCACCTACACGCCCGTCTGGCAGCAGACCTGCACACGAGGCCCCGCCACTGATGTCATCCCGGTCATGAAACAGGACTCGCATTCATGCGGGGCATATTATGGTTCGATTCCTTGCATTGTAGATCACGAAACAGAATACGTGTGCAAATGAAAATGAACGTTACACCGCCAATGTAAAAATACTTCAACGAATCGCAAATCAGCCTGCCAGCCAGCCCAGAAACGCATGGCGACGAATACCACCGAAGGTGCTGACTCATATAAAACTGTACAGTTATACCCATTTTTGGGTTTGTGGCTTGATTACGTAACTACACACCATCACATTGCCCGTGCTTGTTCTTGCACGACCATCGACACCCTCAAGATCGAGGTCGGTCCACCCTTGGCTCCTTTTCTTGTGCTCACCGTCGTTTCCAGACACTGCCATGGTTAACCTACGCTCTCAAAAGCGGCTCGCCGCCGCCGTCGCCGGTGTCGGCAAGCGCAAAATCTGGCTCGATCCCGCCGAACAGGCAGAGATCGCCAACGCCAACTCTCGTTCGCACGTAAAGAAACTCATCAAAGAAGGCCGTGTCATCGTCAAGCCCACCATCATTCACTCCCGCGCTCGCACGCGCGAACTCCTTGCCGCAAAGCGCAAAGGTCGTCACACCGGTCCGGGTAAACGAAAGGGTACTGCCGAGGCTCGTCTGCCTACCAAAGTGCAATGGATGCGGAGACAACGGGTCTTGAGGCGGTTACTGAGAAAGTACAGGGACGCCGGCAAGATCGATAAGCACCTGTAGGTCTTGGTTTCACGCACGCAAAGCCACGCGCTCACGTCCCCCCAGCTACCACTCGCTCTACCAGAAATCAAAGGGTAACGTCTTCAAGAACAAGCGTGTGCTCATGGAGTACATCCACAAAGCGAAAGCCGAGAAGAACCGTACAAAAGTCCTCACGGACCAGATGGAGGCTCGTCGCGTCAAGAACAAGGTCTGTTATGACCGACATTTTCCGATATCATGATTAACTCGTACCCCGCAGGCTGCTCGGGAACGTCGTGCAGAGCGTTTGGCACAAAAGCGTCAGGACATCTTCGCTGTGGAACAAGAGGCAGTCCAAGAGTGAACGGTGTCTCCATTGTATCTTTTATGCCACGCATGTCATGCACATCACACTTTACGGTCTATATACAACATGCGTTCTCTCCGCAATGACCAAACTGTTTACAGCAAGACATGCGCCAAGCTCATACACATCTCCTTGACCCGTCGCTCCTTTGCGACCCCCTCGATCATCTCCCGGGTGACTCCAACCTGCTGCTGCTGGATACCATCACCGTTCGTCTGTACGTGCGCTAAAAGACCACACTCGTTCAGCGCAAACGCAGCATCCTCGACTCGAAGGTTGGTCGCACGCGCAATCTCAGCAAGCGTGCATTGAACTACTACATGCGACGTCGCGCTGCCATCGGGATTGGATATCGTCTCGATCCGTCGGAGTTCGTTGAGCGCTTCTGTCAACAACGCTGAGGATCATATCACCGCAACAACACGAATGGATACGGACCATCAAATCGATGAGGGGGTGACGCAGTCGATGCCACGTCACCGACCTCGCCATCCCACCCCTTTGGTCGCTTTCTCCGGATCATGTTGCCCTCACCTGACTGCAGCTGCGACAGATCGGGCATCCACTGATCCGTAGTCACTTGTACATATTCGGGTGGCAGCACCGTCAACAAACGTCTAGCCCCAGGGGTAAGAGGTGAAACCTCGGATAAACGGCGAGGGATCCCCACCTGAAGAAACGAACGAGCGTTGCAACCCAATATGTGAGATAGCTCCGAAGCCCCAGGTCTGACAGTGGCCGTTCCGGGGTGCCGATCTTGCCAGCTCTCCGAGATAGTTCGTAGCCTGATAGCGTGTCAAAATGAGATCAGCAGGGCAAGTAGAGGACGACGTACTAAATTCTATCATAAGCATGCCATACCCTTTGCGCTGGTAGGGAGGCAGGACGATTATGCAAGCGAGGTTATAGTCGTCGTAAGAAAACTTTTCCTGCAATCGGACGTCAACCAAGACGAGCATAGATTGTTCGTCGGAAAGCAACCTTGGAGAAAAATCCCAATACATGGTCTCGTTGCGAATCCGCATCTGTCAATATGTAGAATAAAACTGTAAAAATATGAGGCTTGGGCTTCCAGAGGCGAAACATGTCCCTACAGTTGTCGCAATCAAAGAACAGGGTTTTGACGTCGATGAACAGCTTCCCGAAGAGAGACAAAGTCTGACAATAGAGCTGTGTGCAACCGTAAGGGCCACTGGAGTCAACACAGATCGTTCGGTCGACTCGCCTTTTCCTTGGCTCCGTCCACCTCCCAAATGGTGTGTGCTCCTCGTTGATAGACTTTCCTCCCAGGCGGGTGTTTCCTGTCGCACTTTTTCTGCAAAGGAGTCGGCTTGACAGTCAGAAATTCGGAGCAGAGCGCGCTTACCGCGTGCAACTCCCATAGCGACCCTTCTGCCATGTACTTGAAACATCGTTCGCAGACCCACAAGACGGACTTTTCAGCGAGGTGAGTGCGCACGAGGCCACCAGTGAGCAAGTCGGATGTCCGAGCATGCGAGCGACGGTTAACGCCCGATGCCTTGAGAACCGGAGTAGAGGGTCTCGCCTGGGGCGTACCATTCTCCTCTTCCGCCTCTATCAACGGATACGGAGAAAAGTACCTACGGGATCCATGTTTCAACCAACATCATTTCCGTGAGATGGGACAGACACACACCATGTTTTGATCTGCCACTGCCCAAAGTTGACCTTTTCAAAGTTCCTCTGCGCGGTCATCTGTTTATAGTGCTCAACGTCAAAGTCTTCCTCCATCGTGGCGTCCTGGGATGCCGGGGCCGTCTGTGAGTCTGGGACAAGCGAGCTCGCGCGTGTCGAGTTGGTAGGCGAGCCAGGACGACTGGTGGACTCCTCCCGCTTCCGCTTTCCATTGTTCGTCCCCGATGGCAAAGCGTCTGAGTCGGGCTCCACGCGACGCAGCTGAGACCCCGATATCCACTCGTCCAGCCGTTTATCAGAGCCCTCGTAGTGGACGTAGGCATGACCGTCCGAGCTACGGTGCTGGAGGACCTGCACGAACTCTATCGCGAGCACACATGAATGGGAGAAGCATATGGATTCAGAACATCTATCCGGGGTATGAACGACAACGACGCACGGTCAACGCCATTCTTTCTCACCAGGAAAGCTTCCCTGTTCAGATCCCCAGAGGGCGCGGTTTCAGCCATGTGGAGCCGACAACTGTGTCGGTCTTGAATGCTGAGTTTTTACGACAGCTCGTCGGACTCGCAACGACATTCTCATTCGCATACCAGATTCAATTCGAATTCCAATGCGCCGCCACGACCCCGACGACGGGCTGTACAGGTCGTACTTTGTGAGACATCCCTACAGCGGCTCATGGTATGGTCCGTTTTACTTGTGTCCTTTCTGCTACACCTGGTCTCAGCTCAGAGCGGTCAAGAACATATCGCAGGCACATCCCTGCCTTCTCGGACACGATGGAAAATCGCTTATTGTCACAGGTCATGCTGCGGAGCTGACACGGCCCTGCTGTAGCCTACGCATATGGCAGTGTACCTGTCCTCCCACGAAGGAAAGTATAAACACAAGGCACCCCATACGGAAGGATGCTGTAGCGCGTCGCCCACCCGTCAACACCCATAAAATACCTATCGTGGAACTCCATACCATCATTCTTTATGTGTCAACACCGCACTCGAGCCCCGGGTCAGATTGCAGTCGCAATCGTGGTATGGTCATCGTGCCTTCCATTGGTATCCGCCTGCAGTTTGTGAGCTTCTCCCGAGTCAAACACGCCCCTACAGTCATTGACGGCTCCACCAGCTCGACATTTGGAACCAGTTGTGATTCATCGCAACGCATCATGATCGGTGTCATTGCCGCCAGTGGTCCGTCCTTCCCGATTGATGCCAACGATCGTCTGAAATTGTTGTCGCAGTGCTAGTCATTGTTCTTATGATATGTGGCTTGTGTTTCCGGCGGCAGCTTCGGACTCGGAGGAGGGTTCTGCGCTTGTCTGGTGTCCCCTTCGATGGGATGGGAGGGCGCTCGTCGATCCCACCAAAACCACAGCGACCACCGGTCTCCAGTGGGTATGGCTATCCTATGTACAACCAAGCCACTTCGACCGTCCCACCCCCTGTGTACATGCCTCAATACCCGCCTCGCGGTTACGATACATATCCCGGTTATTCACGACCACAGTCAACTGCCTACACACCGCCCGAACCGAGTGCACCCATATCGCCAGCGTCGATAAGAGCACCCTCGAATACCACATCGCGACCCATCTCGACGCTCGATACGACCTCATTCTCACCTCGATCCTCCGTGCGCAGAGAAGAGTCCAGTACAACCGTGTCTCACCCTCCATCTTCGTCATCCCCTATATTATCCCACAACACACAACCGAATGTGGTGGAACCACCCCCTTCTCCGAGTCCGCCTCGAACCCAGTCAGTCACCATACCTCCAGCATCTGCACTGTCTCCGCGTCCAATCGGCGTGACTTCACGACCAAACGTATCACGTCCGTCCGTACTGTCCCCCATGCACATGGGGGTCTCCAATGCCGTTGAAGAGCCACCACCTGCTTACACACCTATATGATACCTTACTCATTTATGATCCCTCCCCTCCGCTCGCCGCTCTCCGTTGAAACTATTGTCGGCGTGTTTTACTCACTGAGAGGACATTTCGATCGGGACGAACATGTATGTTTCACAGAACAATGCCATCTGTCTCATTCCCCGTGGTCACATTCATTTCTCGACAAGATGATCGGCCGATGCCAGCTCAGATAGGCATTTATTCAGGGACAAGACCAATGTGAATGTGTACAGGAAGAACGATTAATGATACCCAGCCCTGAAGTGCGAGCCGAGCATTACTGCATGCCCTGCTTCTCGGATACAGATCGATCACAGCAGACGTGCAATGGATGTAGCTTCCCGGGCCGGCTGAGAATGGTCTGGTTACGCCCCCTACAAACCACCGCATAAATAGCGCTAATCACGTTGTCCACTACCAGTGGATGCGGTACTTTTGCGCCTTGCTGACGTGGCTACCCTCTGCACCGACTTCGATGTCTCCCCGTCACTTTCTAAAGCGGTCGAATATGTCGTTAATTCACCTCTGGTGGGTAGATTCCTTGCGACATTGAGTGGCAGTCCCGAATGAATACCACCGCGGCGAAGAGAGTGGGTGCATACGGACGATTCATTGACCACCAGATCTTCCTGAAAGCTCTTCGGTTATGAGATCCACACCTGGTGAGCGATACATCTTGAGAATGATATCCGATTTTACATGCACCGTTCACCGATTCGCCCCCGAAGCATATGCAGTACATGCAGAACGAGCTCGAGGACCTCGGTGCCAATCGTACACTCAGCCCCGGCCTCCGTCTCCAGCCTGAGTGCTTGCGAGCTGTATCGCACCACCTCCCCTATTGTTTCCCGTCAAGCACGGTGGACGCTGTTTTGGTCCTGCCTCGATGCAACTATTGAATATTAATCTCTCGATCGTTGACGGCCTCGTTTACCTATAACGTCCTCTGGCTGTTCTGGTTGCCAATCCGCGTCAGGTTGGACACTCGTCTTGACTGTTGAATAAACGGTATTCCAACTGACTTTTGGTAGCACAATGTCCAAAAGATGTTGGCATGGATATCCACCCGTTACTGACCAAATTTCTAAAACCCAAAGTACATACAAAATCAAGGATCGTGACTCCTACGACAAACACAAACACAAAAAGCTAAACAGAGCGTTAGAACAGACAAGCGTTAGTACGTGAGGTATCTATTCAAGCCCACATAACTCCGCATTAGACAAAGCAATAGCCCGATCGAAAATCGTTGCCTACATCGATTCGTATCTCCTAGACATCCAATCCAGAACGACCTTCGTAGGACTGTAGACTTCATATAAATATTCAGATCCAAGTATACCTCCCCTCGCCCAGGCATCCACGACGATATTTCCTGACAGGATCAAAAAGGAAGCCGTCCACAACCAGCCGACGATCCCACCGACCGGCTTTCCAGTAGCTCGTCTCCAAGCACATTCCATCGCGACTCCGACACCATGCAAGAGAAAGAACCCCATAATTGGGATCGTGTCTCCGCCACGACCCATCCCCCGCAGCCCGACGTCATGTAGAAGACCCGAGATGGCGAAAGCACCCATGATGGTCCCAACTGGTCCGAAGAATCTTCCCAAGAAGAAATACCCTAGTGCTACGAAGGGCTCGCGGAAGAGTTGGTGCCATCTTCGTCCCCAGAAACTTGCGAGTGAGGTTGATAACCATGGCGAGTCGAATAGAGGAGGCCACTGCGATGGATATTGCTGGAATAGTACCGTGAACAACACAGCGTACCACTGGTGAGTAGCTTGGATCGCAATGTATGCAATGAAAGCGACAAGTGTGGTGACAATGGATGATTTCATGTACCGTTCCAGTGGAGGTAGGGATGAATCGAAGATAGTGCCCCCTTCCAGTGTTCCAAAGGTGCCTCCAAACGAGCAGGCGATTCTGTATAGGATGTCCATTGCGAGCACCAGGAAGATGAGCTGACAGAAAGAAAGCACGGCAAACAACAATCGCGATTCCACTCGGAAATATGAGGTCGGGATGTGCTTCTGTCGAGGTTCGTTCCATCCCGTTAGCCTGAAATTTGCAACGAGATCGCAGGCGTTCCACATGGCAGAAGAGACGGAGACACCATCCTCGGTGGCAGTATTTCCGTCGTGATCAATGGTTGTGGCATGTCCAGCCTCTTGCCCCATCTTGCGGATTGGCAATCTAACATAAGGATGTTGTACAAACGCCCATGCAGTGCACCGCATTGCGGTTATAAACATGCATGACTGAAATGCAGGATTTGATGCTGCTCAATACGAAGAAACCTTGACACTTACCGCCAGTTGCTGATTGAGATGATCATAACCCAGTTTCCACGAGAAATCCAGAGAAACGTTGGTTTGAAGGGTCGTCCACAAAACGACAGGAAGGAGTGCAGCGCGGTAAAAACCGGTGCGCGGCAATTGCACCAGCACGGCCATAACGTAGTAGGTCAAGATGGTCGGTATGAGGATAGTGGTAAATGTATAGGGTGTCACAACAGCTCGTTCAAAGGGAAATAGTGCATGTTGAAGAGCATCCAGTCGCCTGTGAAGAAACCTGTCAGATCAATCTTGCAAGATAAGCGCAGAGAAGAATAACCAGAACATGAGTGAGTACAGAGAGGCTTAGATTGTGGGCCCCGTTGCACGGTGCGAGGGAATAAAAGGGCATTGCGCTTCTAAATCAAGGCTTGTGATCCGATGTGGGACGGTTCGGATTCCATCCATTTGTTCCTGGTTCCATCTTATCAATCTGACTCCAGGCGTAAATACTTGTGCTGAGAGACTAGTTTTGATTCGACCTACTGACTTGCTTTTCTCCTGCACCGTGTAGATTCCCATTGAGGCTACCTCACGCCACGTATCTTTTGAGGCAAATTAACCCTTAGGCGCCTGCGCCAACATATCCCGCGCGTCAACTTGAAACATGAAGAAGTACACACCGTGGACGCTCATAAAAGGCATTTCAGAAATGACAATGATGATCCTGATGCCTCGCCCGCATCAACTCCTCATGACGGGAGACGGACACGCGGTTGAAGAATGTGCTGGCTAGACATGGAGTAGGAAAACCCGTCAGTACAAGTCACAGCCTCAGCCCAGTTTTTTTTCCGCCAAGCTTGACGAATGTTATTTCGGTTTCTCGAGCCTCGAGGGAATAAAATTTCTGGTCGCTGCTACCCTTGAGGTAAGGTTCTTCAGCGGCGTACCGTCGGCACCTTCACAATGCGCCGCAGCGCTCCCGAGTATTGCCGTTCTATCGAACCGCATAGCCGCAGTCAGATTCCCATGCATCCAATCGCATGTGCCGTCGTGATGAGTGGAACTATTCGGAAAAAAAGATGGTGTGCCATGGATGCTCACCGATATCAGCACACCAGACGCCAACAAAGTCCAGTGGGTAAACGCGCAACCCGTCCGTTCACCGCGTATATGTATGAAATACTCCTCGAGGATGTGGGTGGCAGTGACATTGGTACTCCAGCTGACTTTTATGTCCAACTTGCTGCAAGGATTCCCGCTTCGCTTGGCACAGGTTGATGGTGGACATTACCTTGCGTGAAATAACGACCAAAATGAGGGACAAGGATTATAGTACTAGTGTACACCGGCGGGCCGTTTTGTCAAAGACATCAGATTCATAACCAATGTCGTCGGACTGTAAGCTTCAGACCAGAATTCAGATCCAAGCACACCCCTCTTTGCCCAAGCATTCACAAGGAGATGTCCAGAGAGAAGAAAATAGGAAGCCGTCCACACGCCAACATGTTTTCCAGTGGCCCGTTCCCAAGCACATTCCGTCACGGTCCCAACACCATGGACAACAAAGAACCCCGCAACTGCAATTGTATCTTCACAGCGACCCATTCCCCGTGCGCCGATGTCGTGCAGAACGCCAGAAAGAGCAAAAGCGCCTACGATTATCCCGATTCGCTCAAGAAATCATCCCAAGAGCAAATTCCCTACAACCACAAAGGACTCGCGGAAGAGCTGGTGCCACCTTCTTCCCCAGAAACTAGTGAGTGAAGTTGATAACCACGGCGTGTCGAAAAGTGGGGGCCACTGCGCTGGGCATTTCTGGAATAGTATTATGAACAGTATTGCACGTAGCCGATAGACTGTCTGGATCATAGCGTGTCCCGCAATCGCGGAGAACAGGCTGACAATGGATGGTTTCATGTACCGTTCCAGTGGAGGCAGTGATGAATCGAAGATAGTGCCGCCTTTTGGTGTCCCGAAAGTCCCAGGTCCATACGAGCGGATGATTTTCTGTGCGACATCCAGTGTGAGCGCGGAGAAGAAGAGTTGACAAAGAGAGAGTATAGCGAATAACGACCAGGATTCTACGCGGAGGTACGGCGAAGGGATGTACTTCTTTTGACGTTCGTTCCATCCAAGTAGCCTGAAATTTACAACGAGACCGCAGGCATTCCATATAGCGGAAGAGACCAGAACGACATTCCTCGTGGCGTTGTTCGCGTCATGAATATCGCTTGTAGCATGTCCCGTCTTATGGATTGGCAATCTAGTGTGAGGTCGCTGTGCAAATACCCATGCAGTACGTCGCATCGCAACCATGAACATCCCCGACTGAAATACAGGATTTTGAATCTTGTGCAACCCTGAACAAGCTATGATGCTTACCGCCAGCGCCTGATTCAGATAATCGTAACCTGGATGACTCAGCGAGAAATTCAGAGACGAATTCACCCGGAAAGTCATCAAAAAGACAACAGGAAGGAGTGCGGCACGGTAAAGGCTCGTGCGCGGCAATTGCACCAGTACGGCCATCATGTAGTAGGCGAAGAGGAGCGGCAGGATAACGGTGACAAAGGAATATGGTGTCACAACCGCTCGCTCAAAGGAGAATGTACATTGAAGAATATCCGGTAGCCTGGAAAGAGACATGTCAAATCTTTGGATGTGAGTGCAGAGAAAGGAAGAATAACCAAGGCATGAGCGAAAAGACTTGGACTGCAACAACCCACGCGTGGCTTGGCGAGGAAAGAGACGAAACACGTCTTTATATCAAGGCTCGCAATCCGATTTGAGGTGGTTTAGAAGACACCATAAGTTTCTCTTATACCATTAGTCCGTCTGGTGTGAGACTCAGCCGACTCAGAGGTTGAATCGAGAAGGTTTTTTTGAGTGCAAGTCAGGGCAGATTCGACGGTGTTTTCGTCTGAGTGTCGGTTTTGAGTCCTCCAATTGGAACGGGAACACCCGATAGGCGACAATAGTGTCGTCAGTAGTACTGTCCTTCTGTAGTAATGACCACAGGGCGTTCATGTCTAAATGAACGAGAAGGGGCGAAGGATGGACATCACAATGAGTAACTATCTTTACATGGTTTAAACAGTTATTCCAAGAGCCAGAGACGAGAACGAGGATAAGCGCCTATGGAGACTAACCTTTCCAAGACATCGCATTCAGAACCAGAGTCGTCGGACTGTACTTCTCGGGCCAGAATTCAGATCCGAGCAAACCTGTCTTTGCCCAACCATCCACGAGAAGTGGCCCCCAGAGCAAAAACCAGAAAGCGGTCCACAACCAGCCAATGATCCCACAAACGCGCTTTCCAGTGACCAGTTTCCAAGCATGCTCCAGTACGACTCCAACACCATGGATGACGAAGAATCCCGCGACTGCAGTTGTGTCTCTATCCTGCCCCATTCCCCATGACCCGATGTCGTGCAGAATGCCAGAGAGAGTGAAAGCACCCATGACGATCCCGATCCGACCAAAGAATCTTCCCAGTAGCACGCCTGATATCGTCACGACGGGCTCACGGAGGAGTTGGTGCCACCTTCGTCCCCAGAAACTAGCGAGGGATGTCGATAACCAAGGGGCGTCGAGCATAGGGGGCCACTGCGATGGGTATTGTTGGAATAGTACCGTGAATAGCGCTGCGGATAGCTGGTAGGTTGCCTGAATGATGAAGTATATAGAAACCACAGAAAGCAAGCTGACAACGGAAGATTTCGTGTACCGTTCCAATGGGGGTAGTGATGGATCAAAGATAGTACCGCCCTTTGTTGTACCAAATGTGTCGGGTCCGAATGAGCGGAGGGATCTGCACGTGACGTCCAACGCAAGCGCAAAGAAAACGAAACGACAGATCGAAAACAAGGCAAATAGGGATCGAGATTGCACACGGATATACGGTGGAGGAATGTACTTCTTGTGGGGTTCATTCCATCCAATCAACCTCTGGTTCATGACGAGGTCACAAGCATTCCACATAGCAGAAAAGATGGAGGCGCTGTTCTCGGTGACAGTACCATGATGAGGGTTGACTGTACTAGTTCCTGTCCTGCAAATTGGCAATCTGGTATACGGCTGCTGTGCAAGGACCCATGTAGTGCATCGCATTGCAATCATAAACATGCCCAGCTGGTACGCTTCGTTTGAGCTTGTACACTCCAGAAAAATCCTGAAACCTACCGCCAGTCCATGATTGAGATGGATGTAACCCGAATGGTTGCACGAGAAATCCAAAGCCATGGTTGTTCGGAAGGCCATCCAAAATACTACTAGAAGCAGTGCAGCTCGATAAAGAGTGGTTTGCGGCAATTGCACCAGTACGGCCATTGCGTAGTAGCTGACCATGGTTGGCATAAAAACTGTGGCGAACGTATATGGCGTCACGGCAGCTCGTTCAAAGGTAAATGCATCTTGAAGGATATCCGATAGCCTGTGAAAACAAAACGTCAGATCCAAAAAAGAGGCGCAAAGAGAAGGATGACCAAGGCATGGGCGAAAATACTGAGGACTTTGTAGAATGTGGCAAGCGATAAGTAGATATTGAGCCTGGATTCTGCCGGGGGCAGTACAAGGGTCGAAAAGACACGCGCTATTGCCGCACTGCATCCAAATTGTGGCCCACGACGGCCGTTTCGGTATCAGTGAAAACCTGCCACTTTGACTTTGTATGAGTGAACGATCAGCTTCCCTAAATATGAACAGTTAGTCGGACGATCATCTACTTTTCACTGTCATAACATGGTGCGGGTAAATATTTAAACCGTCCGCGCCTTGATCACATGCAATTCCAGTTATAGCGATGCTGCGAGGCTCGTGGCTTCAATCTTTGGGAAATCGTCCAGGAGACACGAACATGTAGGGCGAAGAAGATATAGATATATTCTATTCCCAAATATTTTTTCCTATGGAAAGTCATCCACCTTCGACAGCATGGCTTCCGAGGATCTACTGTACACCCATGCATGAGATGCTGTGCCCTATGTACCTTTAGTAGCCGATTTACGAGATTTTCTAGTACCGGGTCCAATTGCAATACATCCTCTTGTTTTCAAATTTCACCCATGCTTTGGTTAGTACTCTTTGCCCTTTCTTTTTGAAGAATCGATTTACCTTTCCTACAGGCGACTGGACATCCCTCAATATGCATTCGCTTTTGAACGGGACGTTGTGACACCATACACGTTCGCCACTGTGTTGATACCAACCATCTTGAGCTATTACATTATGGCCGTACTCGTGCAAATTCCGCGTACGAACCTTTACCGAGCTGCACTCCTTCCTGTGATACTTTGGACAACATTGCGCGCCAACATGTCTCTGGATTTCTCGTTTAATTACCCAGGTTACGATTATCTCAATCAAGGACTAGCGGTAAGTGTCAAAGTTTCTCTAGAGTTGCATAGGATAAAACGATAGAATGCTGCGTTTCAGCTGGGCGTGTTTATCGTTGCAATGCGAGGCACTACATGGGTATTTGTCCAGAAGCCTTATGTCCGACTGTCAATTTGCAAGACCGCTACAGCTAATGGTGCTAGTGGAAATACCTCCATCGATAGCATCTCGTTCTCTTCCGCCATGCGGAATGCCTGCGACCTCGTTGTAAATTTCAGGTTAATCGGATGGAATGAGCCCCTCAAGAAGCACATTCCAGCTCCCTATTTCCGAGTGGAGTCTCGACGTATCTTTTTCTTATTTTCCCTTTGTCGACTCGTCTTCTTTGTGCTCGCATTGGACATCGTATGCAGAGCCGTTCGTTCGTTCGGACCGAGCACCTTTGGAGCACCAAAAGGCGGTACAATCTTTGATTCTTCGCTACCTCCGTCGCAACGATACATGAAGTCATCTACTGTCACCTTCCTTTCCGCTCTGGCTGCATACGTCATCATTGAGGCAGTCTACCAGATACAAGCTGTGTTGTTCATGGTATTATTCCGGCAGTACCCTTCACAGTGGCCTCCTCTTTTCGACTCTCCCTGGCTATCAACTTCGCTCACCGATTTCTGGGGACGGCGATGGCACCAACTTTTCCGTGAATTCTTCGTTGTGGTAGGCGGTTTGCTTTCTGGAGGATTCCTCGGGAAAACTGGGACCTGTGTCGGTGCATTCGCTATTTCGGGTGCCTTACATGATGTCGGATTACGGGGAATGGGTCGGGGGGGAGACACGGTTCCAGTTGTGGGATTCTTCGTCATTCATGGTATTGGGGTCTCGATGGAATACGCTTGGAAACGGGCGACTAGAAGTCATGTCGGTGGAGTCATCGGTTGGTTGTGGACAGCTTCCTTTTTAACCCTGTCGGGACATCTCCTCGTGGATGCCTGGGCAAGGAGAGGCATGCTTGGATCCGAGTTCTGGCCTGAGCATTACAGTCCCACAACATTGGTTTTGAATGCGATATTCTGGAAAAAGTGTCATTGTGGATGATTACCCTCTTTTCCTCATCTTCAAGTTCGACACGTATTTATTTAATACCATATGAATATATACCTTGCGTACCAAGCCCTGTCCCTCACAATTTGTTCGGAGTCCAGATGCTCGTTGTAATTGGAGTTAACCTCCTGAATAAACTTTGTCACTACATATGCGAACGGACGATTGTCACTAGTCTGGTGACCAGCCCATCACCAGACTAGATTGTCGCGTCTGTTTGGTGGTACCGATATAAGCGTGTCAGAAGTCAAACGGCAGACGTGGAATCCAAGCTTTCACAGAAAATCTGGTGTCACGGTACAGTACTATCTACAAATAACGGGGAGTGCCAGTATAAGCAAAAGATCAGCATAGACAAGAGTTATTACGCAGGGTATCCACACATGATGGTACACATGCGTTCAACGGAGCAAGCCGTGAAAGCGGAGATAGATGCCTACAACGATCCATTCTGAAACATTTGATTCAAAACGAACGCTGTGGGACTGTAAGCCTCTGGCCAGAAGTCTGTTGCGAGCAGACCTCTCCTGGCCCAGGCATCTACAAGGGGATTCCCCGTGAGGAGAAAGAAAGAAACCTGCCACAACCAGCCAATGACCCCACCGACACGTTTTCCGGTGGCCTGTTTCCAGACATATTCCATAGTGACCCCGGCACCATGCGCGAGGAAGAACCCTACAATCCTAATTGTGTCTCCGCCCCGACCCATACCACGCAACGCGACGTCATGCATGACCCCGGAAACAACGAAAGCAGCGATGACGACCCCAAATGGTCCAAAGAATCTTCCCAAGAACACATGCCCTAGCACCTCAAAGCACTCACGGAAGAGTTGGTGCCACCTTCATCCCCAGAACTGAGAGAGGGAAGTTGATAACTAAGGGGAGTTGAAAAGAGGGGGTCATCGTGACGGACATTGCTGGAATAGCAGCGTGATCAGCACTGCACTGAGTTGGTAGAATGCATAGATGGCGCGGTATGTAGCTGCCATGGCGAGCGGTGACAAAATGGTCGATCGGATGTACCGTTGCAGAGGGGGGAGCGATGGGTCGAAGACGGCACTGCCTTGTGGTGTTCCAAAGGTGTCGGATCCAAATAGGCGGAAGACTCTGGATACGGCGCCCGATCCCCATAGCAAGAAGATGAGCCTGCAAAGCGGATACAAGGCGAACAAGGATGGCGATTTGATCTGGAAAATTGGCTCTGCGACATACATCTTCCGATCCTCGATCCATCCCATCAACCTGAAATTGGCGACGAGATCACATGCGTTCCACATAGCAGTAGAGAGGGAGACGCCATCCTCACTGGAAATATTTTCTTTATGGCCATTGACTGTCACGTTTCCCGACTTGTCGGTTGGCAATCTGGCGTAAGGTCGCCGCGCAAACACCCACGCTGTGCTTCGCATCGTAAGAATAAACATGCCAATCTGGAAAAGAGGGTTTGACCTTGTTACCTGTGCGATCCTTGAGAAACGTTGACACTTACTGCCAGCACTTTGTTGAGAAGAATCAATCGTGGGTAATTCCATGTCATATCCAGAGACACAGCGGCCCGAAATTTCATCCAATAAATCATAGGTAGGAGTGCAGCTCGGTAGAGAGCGGTGCAAGGCAGTTGCACCAGTACGGCCATCACGTAGTAGCTGAAGGCGACAGGTCCGAAAAAGATGGCAAAGGTGTATGGCGTCGTAACCACACTCAAAGGTGAATGCATCTTGAAGCATGTCTGCTCCCCTGATAAGGACCGCGTCAGATCTTTAAAACGAAAAAGAGGGAGAAAAATGACCAAGGCAGGGGTGGAAGAACAAAACTTGGATCGCAGTGACTTACTGAACAGCACGAAGGGAAAAAAGGGTATACTCGGGTTTATAAGCATTTTACTGAGCTCATGATCCGAACTGCGGCAATGGACGCCACCTTTCTTCAGTGAATCGTGTGATGCTCAGAACCACTCAGAACCGACTTTCGTCATTTCCGTAGCCGGAGGACCCATTTTGGCCTTTTTCAGCCAACTTCATCCAATCAGAGCAGAGACTCCAATGGTTTGTGAGAGTCTGCTGAAGTTTCCAAGTACGTCAGTATCAAGCGAGGAACCATCAACTGAAGTGAATATGCCCTGCTCTCGGAGTCGAGTGTTTTGTCCGCCAATGGAATGAATGAAGTGAGAGAGTTCGATAAGGGAGCGTGGGCGTCTAGTTTTTATGCTTGTCCTTGTAGATCCACGCCATACCAACATCGCTGGCACCTTGCGCGACCTGGAGTCATCCCTTGAACTCGTGCACGACGCACCACAAGAGCAGACTCACGGCAGCACGATACCACCTTGCAGCCTCTTTCTTGTCCTTCTTGCATCCCTTTCCGTTGGCTAGACAAAAGGCTAAATCTTGCTGCGCGCATCAGCATCCCCCAGCTTTGCAGCAACCCGGTAATAGTTCTACACCGGTCCCGTAAGGTCATCGTCGAACGACGAACGATTCGAGGCACGTACGACTGCTATCCTGGGGGTGAGGGGTACATATGATCTTCAGGGTCGGTGTAGCTCAAGATTGCCGGCTGTGTAAGGCCAGTAGCCCGCGGCCATACGTCAATTGGCGAGCCGGGGCGTGCAGAGGCAGAAA
>JBBPLN010000415.1:0-21097 GCA_038089815.1 Sutorius eximius | reverse complement strand
TACCGCCACCACCTCCACCACCACCACCTCCTCCACCGCCTCCTCCACCACCACCCGCACCTCGAGTCGGCGGACCCCCTCCTCCAGAAGAAGGCTCTCCGCCACCACCACCGGCCCCGCCGCCGCCGCCCTCAGTGAGCACGTCCGTGCCCCCTCCACAACCTGGGCGTGGGGACTTGTTGGCATCGATTCGTGGACAGAGCGTGGCCAATCTACGCAAGACGCCAGCACCATCATCGGCCCCTCCGCCACCGCCTGCGCCTGCGGAGGAGCCCGGGAGTAGCGGCGTGGCCGCGGGGGGTGATCTGACCGCAGCGCTTGCTGCGGCGTTGTTGCAACGGAGCAAGAAGCTGGGTGATAGCGACGACGAAGACGACGACGACGATGAGTGGGATTAGATACGAACTCGTGGATGGATGTACACAACCTATAATTATTATTGATCGTTACGGGTCGGAACCAAGTCGTACTTGCCCTGGGTTGGGGGCTCGGATAAGGCCATGGCGATTGCCGAGATGGAATAACTTGGACCACAATCGCGTCCGCTCTCTTGTCCTCACACCCCAACATTGTCGATACACGATGGCAGATCAGCTGGTACGTTTGTGTACACCATCGCGTTGCCATCGACTTACGGGGTATCTCCCAGTCTGAAGGTACGTTGCCGATGTGCACTGCATGCTGACCCTCTTTCGAACCGCACCGACAGAGCAAATCTCGGGTAAGCAGTCCCTCTATGGCGCTGACGCAGTGTTGACGCGCGCGCAGAATTCAAGGAAGCCTTTTCCCTCTTCGACAAAGGTCAGCGATCCATTCGCCCCCCGATTCCCCCGCTCACCACCACCCCATAGATGGCGATGGCACTATCACCACCAAAGAACTCGGAACGGTGATGCGCTCGCTCGGGCAGAACCCGACCGAGGCAGAACTGCAAGACATGATCAACGAAGTGGATGCTGACGGCAACGGGACGATCGACTTTCCCGAGTTTCTGACGATGATGGCGCGTAAGATGCGCGACACGGATAGCGAGGAGGAGATCAAGGAGGCGTTCAAGGTCTTTGATAAGGATGGGAATGGGTATATTAGTGCGGCGGAGTTGCGGCATGTCATGACGAATCTTGGTGCGTCGTCGTCGTGGCGGGCTGGTTGTGCTGGTGCTGGTGCTGGTGCTGATGGATGGTCACAGGCGAGAAGCTGACCGATACCGAGGTGGACGAGATGATTCGCGAGGCGGATGTGGACGGCGATGGCCAGATCAACTACGAGGGTGAGTGATCAGCGTGCGTTTGCTATTCCCATCTGATTCCGTCCTAGAATTCGTCAAGGTGAGGCGGACGCATCGTCCAGCGTTTACTCGCTCGAGTAACTCCCGCTTAGCTGCTCGGAACAGATGATGTTGTCAAAGTGAATTCGTCGACTTACCTGCCCATGTCGGCGATCGTGTCGACGTTTTATCCAAGCCTGGGCTGTTATTAAGTTTTGGCCGTCGTATGAATCGAGTGCTGTTTTTACTCGTAGTTGCTCATATATGTACGCATGTCGTTTTTTTTTTTCGATCGCTCTCAAGTACTCGACGTACTGAACATAATTAACGCGGTGCGACGACCTGCGTGCTCTCAATCACCATCGATGAGTCGTGAATTCTGTACTTTGTCGATTTACTATTAATACATACAAACCCTAGTCTACATCATATCCGCAGGCAGTCACGATTCATCACGACCGTCAAAATCGGCTTCGCAAAGCAGCCGTCCGTCGACCAGCTTCCCCATGTGCGTTGGCGCAAAGCGCATTCCCTTCCTGCGCAACCCCATCAACTTCCTCAGCGGACCCACAGGCGAGTGCCCGAACGCGCCAGCCTCGACGAAGCCGTCGGTCCCGACCTCGGTGCCAGTGCCTTTCGAGTCCGAGGCGGCGGTGCGCACACCAAGGAACCGACACAGCCGGACATACGTGTCGTAATCCCCCAGGTACAGCTGCCCCGCAAACATATTCAGCTGATCCATCAGAACGCGGGGCGGGATCCACCCCCGCGCGGAGACAGCGGGGACGCTGTACAGCGCAAGGTCGTCGCATGCTTTCACGGTCCTGGTGACGCGAGGCGTGTAAACGTGCAGGTGGACGCGGCGGCGTAACCGGATGTCTGGGATCAGGCGGCTCGCTTCATACGGGCTCAGGATCACCAGCACGTCGCGGCCGTCGGTGCCTCTTTTCCCCGAGACGACCCATTGAACGGGGCGGAGGTACTCGTCGATGTCCTCGGAGGTGACCGTCTTCTCAAAATCCGCCGTGGCCAACACGAGGGGACTCCAGACGTGTGCCTCATCGGTGGCTGCCGACGTCTGGTCGAGCGTCTCGAAAACGGGACGGAAGGCGGTGGTGTGTGCAGGGACGACGCCCGTCGTGACAAAGGTGGAGACGTCTCGATGGAGTGTGTGGATCGCCGGTTCCACTCTCGGCGGCCGTTCCACTTGTCGTTCGCGTTCGGCCTCGTGAATCACCTCTCGTTCTTGTTCTTCGTCCACACTCACGTCGCGCAGGGACGAAATCCCGAGCTCCACGCAGCGTTGGTGAATGCTCTGTACGGGAAGCGAGGCGGTGCTGGAAGTGCTGCGACGCCCAGGTCCGTAGAGATCCTCGAGCTTCTTGGCTTCCGGTTGGAGCCACTTTTCCGAGAGCGCTTTCGCCGATAACTGGTCTTTGCAGAAGCTGGTCCAGGCAATATATCGCGACGTATGATCTGTCCCTTGTTGCGCCCAGTGGGGCGCTCTCTGCTGGATATCGTCACATGTCTCACGGATCGCCCAGTGTAAAATGTCCATGGTGTCGATGGCGCCCAAATCGCCTTTGCCAGCCACGGAACGGATACGCCCATCCACTTCGCGGGGCGCAAAAAACATGACCGAGTGCCCGTGACCGAGCTTCCGCATCCGCATGCAACCTTGAGGTGACAAACGGTCAGATGAATGGAACGAACTGGTGCACGCTGTACGGACCTTGGGTCAGACGATCCTTGGTGGCCTTTGGGCCGAGCGTGACGGCAGCACGGAATCCACTCGGAAATTTGATGTCCGTACCACGTGTGTGAACATCGTCGAGGTAAACAACGCATTGATCCAATTGCTGCGCGAAGGGTGACGATATCAAAAGTTGTGTGTTTCCGTCGCGCGTGCACACCGCCAGCTCATCGTCCTCGTTGAAATAGATGGCGGCGAAGGCGTTTCTGTTGATGTCTAGCCATGTTTGAGCCAGAGCCTTGTTCTGAAGATCGAGCATCTGTGCGCCCACGTCCAGGAGGACGCGGATCTCGGGCGTCTGGGTAGCCAGGATCTCGAGGAACTTGCGCGTATTAAGTTCGCCGTTCTCTTTGGTCACGCACATGTACTGTTTGTTCTCCGACTGTAGCAGATACGACAGAACCTTTGCATTGGTCCCTCGTTGATGATCGGGGTCGCGTTGCGTGATGTGCAAGGGTAATAGATGTTGACCATCATTCGTTCCGGAAAATCCTAATGTATTGTGAGATAGCAAGCTCGGCAATTGAGTGAGATGACCCGTGGCTTACCGGTCACTAGACGTTTCTTGTTCTCTGCCAAATCCCACCCCGAACACGACAGCTTTGAAGGAAACTCTTTGGCTTCTTTGGGGAACACGACACTCGAAAGGTAGAAATCGACCGTCGCCCGATTCCGCGAGAACAAAGGAACTAGAAAACACCTCCATTGCTCCGGTGACCTGATGTTGACGCCGTTTAGGGTGCACAGATTTTCTGGCACGGTAGGGCACGCTCGAACCCAGAGATCGTAATCCAATGATGGGTCATCCTGTCTGAACAAAAGTTCAAAAGAAACCCTCAGCTGCTCTTCTGTGAGACCACCGTAGTAATACGACAGGCAGGTGAGGGTGATGGCGATGTCCGGATGTCCAAACTCGGCCCTCTGGGCTGGGATGTCTTTCGCTCTGTATGGGACTGCGAACATGGTACGCGCTGGGGCAAGGCCATAGTCCACTCGCCACCGTCGTTCTCTGAATGCAAATAAAAGAATGTCGGTCGCCAAGAGGCCGCGCAGCAACAACAGGCCGCTCCATAGAGCGGTCCGCTCAGCATACTCTTTGACTAATTGGAGCTCTTGGGGAGGGACATCCACGCACGATACGAAGCTCCGAATCGCGTCCCTAACGTCCGAGCGGACCTGTCCAAAGCTAAAGTCGGGAACCTGATCATCCATAACATCCCGAACTAGATATGAGATCAGCTCTTGGCCTGCATCAGCATGCAAGATGCGAAAGTGCGGGAATGACCCAGGCGGGCCCGGGTCGTACTCTACGCCATCTGGGAAAAGCTGCTGAAGGTAAGACGCATGCTTGCTCACGAGGCCGAGGACTTGTTGCGTGGTGGTCCATCGTTCAGGGGAGCCTTCCATATGCAGCTGACGGCCAATGGTGTATACCAATTGATAGCGAACATGAAGGATTTCGTCGCTCTCGTCCAAGATGTCTCGCGAATGCGATTGGAGCCACCTCTGAAGCCCGAGCAGTACATTTGCCAGTCGACTGTCTTTCGCCTTCGGTAGTTGCTTCTCCACGCTCACTAGCCTGAGCGACAAGACGTGCTCCGGCTGAACGACCAGAATCCCGCGCTCCTTCATGCATTCCGACATCAGTTTCTGGAGGGCAGTCACTTTCTGATCGTCGACTTTGAGGGAACGAGAGAATGGGATGAAATATATCCGCCTGTTGACGAGCCTACCGAGGCGATCCGCAAGAAGGTGGAACATCTGCGCTGTCAACGCTTTCGGGACGATGACGCGGACAAGTTGATCGCCATCGGCAAGGACAGTAACAACGATGGGGACGATCACGGATGACTTTCCCTCGCCCATGTTGAGTTGCATGGCCGTATTGTTGCCAGAGCGGGGCGCTATCATTTCACTGGCGACGTCCGCTTGAACACGACGAATCAAAAAATTGCCTTGCAGCTAAACGGGACGAGGCGTCACTGCGTCAGCCAGTGCGCAGCTCCATGCATACGGGATACCCACCTGAATTAACAGCCAGTCTGGGTGTGATTCGGCATCCCAACCATCGCATCCTTCGTTTTCTAGTTCCTTGCGAAGTTCCTCCCCAAGGTTGTCAAGATGTAGTCGAAGCAGTCTTCGAGCGCGCTGCAGCTCGAGCGCAAGTAAGCTTAACTTTATGAGACATCTCTTCCAATCGTCAGAGAGTACGATGGGCGAATTGGATGCGAGGGACCGAAAAAGTGCATACGGAGTGATACGTGGCCATTGACCCGACTGCTCAAGAGTTTGTTCACTCCGGTTTCTTGGGCCAAGGCATTGCTGAAGACGGTGAACAGCCCTGGAGTAGCTCGCTCTGCACCGATCATAATGTTCTACAAGTGCCTCGGCGGTAGGTAGCGCCCCGCAAGCTACAAGAGATGTCTCACTTCCAAAGCGGTCTGCACTGGCGTGGAGGGCTGAGATGTATTGTCGCTGGAATTGATTGGCTGCGTTCGCCGTAGCTGTGGCGATTAGTTGATGCAGTGAGGCAGGACTGGAGGTTGAGATATTCGGCGCAGCAGCAGTGTACTGAGGCAGTCCATCAGGCGCCTGGAGCGATGGCACCGGCCTGGCAAATACTTGTTCCATAGTGAATGTCCACGGAATACAAGATGGGATGCTTTCCGAGGGACGGACATGATAGCTAGGCGTTGGGAAGACCTGGGAAGAGACTTTGTTCAGGATCTCTTGAACACGTGTGAGGTGATCTTTGAGCTCGCAATTGTGGTGACAGCTAGAGAAGTGGCGCTGGGCGTTGGATGTGAATTCCGCCACATCATATAAATTGGATTCGAGTCGCGAGCACCAGGGGGGAATTTCGCATGGCCAAGCGCCTACTAACTCGCGAGCCGCAGCTTCAGCGTCAGAACCTCGTCTCTTGTGATACATATCGCGTCGGCGTGCTCGCAATTGCATATCACTTTCGCCAGTTTGTTCAGGACTTGTGCTTTCAGGGCTAGCTAAGAAGGGATACGCGCAATCCAAAACATAACCGCGCAGGATGGCCACATCAGGGTGATACCCTTCCGACAGTTTGTAAGAATCGTAGTGTGGTGGATCCTCCAAACGGAATCGTGGATCCACCGCAAGCGCTACGAAAATGGGCACTAGGTCTGTGAGATTGGGCGAGCCGTACGCCATCGCAGGCAGCGAGAAAAGCAGTTGAAACCATTTTCTTTCTTCACTTCCTCGCAAGGTCTTGTATGCCTTGAGCCAAATCGAGGGAAGATCGGGAGCCAGCCACGAGCTGTCATATCGGAGAGACAGAGTGGCACCCCTGAACACAATTTCTTTCCATGATTCTGCCATACTCAGTATGTTCTTTGTGATGGGTGAGTCAACGGTCCGGCAGTGAACAATGGCCGCCGCGACATAGGCCCGATGCTCATCCGAGCCAGCCTGCACTAGGTCTCGAGCAGAATACTGGACATCGAAATCTTGCTTGGGGAGCTGTTGAGAAAAATCGGGTGGGAATAGATATACGGCCTGTTGTGCACTGCGCCCCAGCAGGTGATCGTCAAGCGATGGAAAATTCCGGAACTTGTCCGACTGGCTCTCGTGGAACAACTGCACTCTTTCGTAGTGTTCCTTGATTGCCTTGCAGATGAGGTACAACTCATGACACTGAGATTTGACTGGAAGATCGCGCCACTCCACCGTCTGCATGCGCTTGAGATGTTTGGGATACCACGTGCGCGAGGGAGATATGGATGCGATCGAGCTTAGAAGCTCCGCGTCACGAGAATCCAGCCTGATCATCGACCAGCAACTGGCTGATCGGAGTAAGGATACTGCTTCTTCCGTGCCAGACCTTCCCGTGAGTGGATCGGTGCCACTCCCGCTGGTCAGGGCGTGCAGGTAAACACGGTATAGCTTGTTGGTCAAACTACCATTTCCTGTCAAATTGCCCAGGTCGGAATCGACCCTATAAGTCTGGTATGTGACCCGTCCAAGGGCGGGACCACTGGTATCGATCTCCACGCGTACATGATGACCGTCCATCTGGAACGAGATCGCCCCTTCGGGAATGAGGACACACCGCGGAACAAGTTCATCGGTGACGATATGTCCTTCGAGCTTAGGCCTGAGCACGAGCCGATTGACCAATCCAAACAGAGTCCCGATGCATTGGTTCTCGTCGTAGACCATGCCCTGGATGTTACAAGATCGGACGTCTCCATCCTCGTCAACATAAAACGATAGGCGATAACGGGGCAGAGCAACCGACAGTTGCAGTGATGTTGAAAGTTGACCGGAGTCGACCGGAGACACGGTGACGAGCAGATTCTGAGGGACGTCTAGCGGCTTGAAGAGAGCTGATACCATGGTCCAAGATTGGCTTCGGATATCTACGAGGAGCTTATGACCTCTGTCCATGCGATGTTGCCCCAGAGTACAATCCATCTTCCAGTTCTCCAACGAGCTGTTCCAAAGACTGTCGAGAGGGCGAATCTCCATGACAGATGTAGACAAATTTAACCAATGGGCATGCCCCTCAATTAGGACATCGGGAAGATCCCCCCTGAGCTTTTCTTGGGGGATGAGCTCGATGGTTTGGGAATTGACAGTCGCACGTATCACGAGATCTGAGCTTTCATCCTCGAGAGAAAAATGCACCTGGGCATGTCGCTTGAGCTCCTGGCATTTTGCCCTACGCCTGTGAAAGTGCGCTCACCTGATGACTGGAGATCATATTTTTTGTCGAGTATTCCATTCCTGGGACAGCGCTCGGTAAGACTTCCAGTACTTTCTGCAAAGTTAATCAATAAATTGTGTTACGTTGGGCACAATAGGACGTACTTCGCCAAATATGAGATCGTATAGCGGGTGCCGTTGAATTTTATTCGGCAATCTCCCAACCGGTTTCCCGTCGACCAAAAGTGACCCATCAAGTAGATTAAAATGCACGGCTTGTGGACACTGGTCGCTTGTCGATGCGGTCTTGCAAGCCAACCAACGCGAGTTCGGAGCCGGCAATGGGATCCACTTCGAACTTGGACGATAGTGGGGCCAAACCCTCGCGATCGCTTGATCTATGCCTCGGTCGTCGTCTTCAATGGCGTCGGATACGGCACCCTCGAGAGCTAGAGATAGGCGACGATCTCGATCGAGGAGTAACCGCGAGTATGCAGGAAGGGAGGAAACTTTGCTGGGGGTGTGGTCATGGATAAATACAGCGCAAGACAACAGAATCTCGACATCCTTTGCTGAATGCAGGAGCCTTCGGACCATAGTTGGATCAACATTGAACGTGGCTCGACAAATGGCAGCGATATCCCGCAATATCCCACCCAGTTCTCCGTCGTCGTTGTCGTTGCCGTTGTCGTCATCTCCCTCTGTGTTCGCAAGTTTATCCGCTATCTCATTTGCCCAAGAGAACACCCTAAGGCGTACGGTACGAAGAAGCTGGACTGCTTTCTGTGTAACAACTCCATCGGAGGTGGATGCAAGTAGCCGACGCAGCAGGAAAGAAATAGTATCCATTGACGCCGCTTCTTGCCAGTTTGCTTCGACATCCTGGATGAGAGCCTCGAGCTCTCCTAGAATTGCATGGCAAAAGGAGGGCTGTTGGATCTCCTGATGCCACGTCCACCCAGTGTTTGCAAACGGTCCAACTTGGGACACTGTCTGAGCCAAGAGAAAATGGACTTCGGGGCGTTGGAAGCTCAACGACCGACCTCGGAGTTCTCGCAAGATGCTGAGCCATTGGAGGACACCGCCGCTACGCAGGTGTCCGAACGCTATGCATTCATGGATGGAAAGATTCTTGTCGCAGTCGGCTTGGTTTGCCATGACCTCATTTGACGTGTGAGAGGTGGCATCAACATACTTCTGCAAACTTTCGTATGGTCCATTTTGAAGCCGGTACGCGCAATACCTGCTGATATCAGCACAACTCAACGCCCCAGAAACAGGAATATGGGCTTGACTATCAAAGCCATAGAATGCCAACCCATTGTTAACGCAGACCCGTCCCTGCGTGCTGGGAATAGATACTTTGCTATAATGTGTCACAGTGAATGGCTTCGTATCCGAAGCGAGGGTGATCCGCGCTCTTGGGTGCTGGACAAGATAGGGTTGGAGCGCAGAATACCTGCTGAGTAGGATGTAGGGGTCTCTTTCCTCGACGGGTGAAGAACCCGAAAGATCGACTAGGAGATGGAATGTGACAGTGCGCCACATGTTGAAAGAGATGGGACAATCCAACTCAAACACGACGGCCTCAGCGCGGAGCTGCTCAGCCGGCAATGGCCACTCGTGAACGGATATGTCCATGTTGCGAAGCTCTCGTTCCAGGCTACATTTGCTGCAGTCGCGGCAATGGTATTCGAAACCATCCCGATTGAAGGCATATTCGTGTTGAAGCTCGGCTGCTTGTTGTTGAATATCGACGTAACGGGCATTCATGTCCTTGAGTTCAACAAGCTTTTGACGAACATCACGATCCCCTGCCGCTTCAATTTCAGCCTTGAGACTCTGCAGATGCGAAGAGCTTCTATAGAAACGGACAGCAAAGCTGTTTCCATTAATTGTCAAAGAAAAGACTGACGATCCACTTTGTGATCTGGAGTGGCGATCGGAAAGGTATTGGTGAGCACGACGAAGGCGATGGAGGTTATCGTCCTTGCAAAGTAACAGGTCCTCGAGAAGCGTAGTAGGCACTTCTGGAGAGTAGTCGGCCAGTATTGGAATCGCCTCAAGGGCTATCTTGTCGAGCGCAATCCAAAGCTCGATCATGGTCAACATCATGATCGACAGAAGCTCTGGATTGTTCTCGTAGGTCCTTAGCGCGCCCGAGGAGTATTTGCGTGCGAGGCTCTCCAGTTTCACGCAGGCCTCGTCCTGATCTGTCACCCGGCCAACCCAAGCATCAATATCCTGGCCAACTACCAGCTCGACGTCATAGAGGGCAACGTGGGGCTCAGCACTATATGCCTCCTCGAAAAAGACACCATCAGACGAGAGAAAATCATCAAGAGTGCCTCGGGGTCGATGCCTGGGTTCGAAGGGGGTGTGGGAAGGATGGGTGCTGAGACTGGCAAGAGCGTTTCGAATGTAGTCGCCACTACTCTTTAGTGACAGCTGACTGTCTTGGTTTAGGTCGAGCCGAGAGGGGTCCCAAAGTGGGGATACGCGCTGGGAAGCCTGCACTTGTCTCCACCTCTTCTCGAGGATCGATCGAAGGGAAATACATGTCTCCACCGCGGTGCAGGAGAGCCATTCTGGAGCTGAAGAACCGAGCTTCCGCAAGCGTCTGCTGATTTTGGCCAACATGCATTGAAGGACATCGTTGGCAAGGTCTGCGCAGACCTCTTCCTGCCCCACGCGACACATGAGGAATAGCATGAATTCCTTGTAAGTTCGGTGCCCGAGACTCGACCGGCCCAGTGAGGTCTGAAGGACAACTCTGATAACGAGCCATAGCGATGACCGCCGCCATGGCAAGTTCGAGTCCTTCCATACGACGTCATCACCAATACGTTTGCTAATGCGGACGGTGTCGGATGGGGTACCAATCCCTCTCAAGATGCCGGTAAGCAACTCGGTGATATAGCGGGGGTGGGTGGTGTCACGGGTTTCGATAACAGTGGATTGCGCTTTTCGACTTTTTGGGGCAGCATCAAGGATATCGACGTCCATGCGAACGAGGAAATTGACCAATTCGGAGACAAAGCACTGGTCTTCAAACACGACGTTCGGGACATTTATTGCAGGTCCGGGATACGAGCAGATGAGCTTTCCTTTCGCAGCCATAACATCCTCGGCCTTCGGGGATACCTCGAAAGACTCGAAGATGGTGACATCTTTCTGCTTCCTGAAGACAACTGCTGCATTCTGGGCACGGATGAGGAATGCAAGGACATCTACATTTTGTGAGCTACGAGTGTTGTGGAGGCTAAAAGCCTTACCTCCCGCCATCATGCGCCTGAGCTGAGATAGTCCCGTCCTGGTCCAGACTTTCAAACTGAACGGCGTTCTGCAAATTCTCTAACATTCCTGAGACGTGACGCCACTCGGGCATGTTGACATCGTCAACGTGATTAGAATAGATTCGCGCCACAGCGACGATGGCTGCAGCAAGGGAACGATCGTTGCTGATACTGTGATCATCCCCATCCGGAAGCTTGAGGGGGGAAAAGACGTGGGTAACGATATATTCTAGTGTATAGAGGTCTTCATCGTCAAGGATGGAGTTGACCATTTGGGCGATGAACGATATTGACTCGAATACGTGAAGCTAGGTGGTGTGGCGTTGACGGAAGGAAGGGGCAGAACACACATTCCTAGGGCTCCGTCCTTATATTCGTGCATCTGTGGCGCCTCGGATTTGGCCTAAATACGACGGAATCCGGACGGCACAGGATGGACCTACGCAGTCATCAACAGAAGGCTTGCTTGCGATTCGAGGCACGAAGCTGCTACGGATATAGTGCATCATTGGGTCACACCCCAGTCTTCGCCGACTCTTCGGCACAGGACTGCACCCACAAAATGATATTGAGACCCCGAAAGAACATAGGACCAGGATGAAACCACTCACCTGTCTGCATCCCACTGGTTTCGGCTCGGTCCACAGGACCACAGCATCGGTAGAACAGCCTGAAAACAATAGTTTGATGCAACAAAGTCAAGCGGTCAAGAAACCCACAATAGCTAATTGTCTGTTGCGGTGCAGCCAGTTTGACTACCGAATGCAACCAAGACAAGAAACCTACCAACTTGTGGTCTCTTGGAGGAATAGAGCATTTGGACTCGTACACATTCTTCAGGACGTGAATTATCAGCTAACGAATCTCATGTCGAGCGTTTCCTGCGGTAAAATCGTCCGCGGAGTCAACACGGAGTGTGCAGAGATGACAGCGAAGGCGACGTTGACAACCCAACACCAGTGGGAATTTTGCGGTCTTCGGCCAAACCTCAGGATACTAATTACTCAATCGATTTGTGCTACTACAATGCCTCGCGGTAAGCGCTTTCTTAGCTCCAACACTCTTCAATAATTCTGCCCTCGCGTTCCATCGCAGAAACAAAGGTCGCCGCATCGTTTGTCGACATACCCCCAAATTCTTCCACTGCTTCCTTCACAGCCTCGCGTACCGCAGCAGGCATCTTGTTTGACGACCTTATCGATGATGTACCTATTTCGTCAATGTTACCGTTGGCCTCGTGTTGCTACTTACCCAGAGATTATCAACGTGCCTCGCTGCACTCCCAGGAGCTGCCATACACTTTCCTTATCCTGCCGCAGAAGATCCTGAACATATGTCCTCTTCGTGCCTTCCGGACCATCGCGCGAGAATGCAACGCGGTACGTGACTTTGCCTGCTTTTGCGTAGGCTTCCCATTCCGCACCATAGTGATGATCCTTCCGAGCCGATCGGCAGCCGAAGTAAAGTGTCGTAGCTGAACGATATTGGTGATCATGTGTGCAGTGTTTCAAATGGACTAACCCTCAGATCCCGCATGTACACGGTCTTCTATGACTGTTCGCATTGGGGCAACTCCCGTACCAGGACCGACACATATGACTGGTGTTTGGGGATCGTTTGGAAGCGTTATTAAGCCTTTCTGGATAGTGATACGAAACTTGTCGCCTGGAGGATGGTAGTAAGCCTCTCAGCATGGCTTGTTTGTTTTCAGATAGGAGAAAGTTCACCGACCAGGTTGAAGTGTGGCAAGAAAACTCGTACAGACGCCTTTTCGGGGTACCCGAAGCTTCGTGCGATACTTGACGATCGCAACGCACAAATGGATTTCACGAGGGTGTTTCTGTGTGATTCTGTGAGTAGAAAACGTACTGCACGATATAACACGTACTTTCGGAGAGCTTGATATCGAAAACTGTCGTGGCCGAAGGGGAGGGAATATATCAAAGACATAGTCTCTGGGTATTCGTACGGATCGGAACTCGGTTAGCACCTCTTTGATAGTACGCTTCACTCGCTGACAGTACTCGTATAACTCGTCCTATGGTGTATCATTCAGTCTATAGCCACTGCCCACCGTGGATGGCCTACAGCGCCTTCCTTAGAAATAAACTCATCTAGTTTCTCTTGTTCCATTTCATCGGTCGCAAACCAACGAAGCAACTCAAAGAATGAACGACGAGGAACCGCGTTGAAATCAAGGTAACGAGTGAAAAGCTTTCGAAGCGTCGTGATTTGAGGCGTGTGTTCGGGCAACGATTGATCTATACATCAATGAGAAAAATATATGGACACTCTTGAGCACACACCTTTCATCGCATGAATGATAGAAAAGGGTTCATCTGCGGCATTGGCCCATCCCAACGACGCCAGGAGGCAATCCACCTCGGAGGCTAGGGCAAAAGGATGGATGATAGCCACGTCTCCCGGAAGATGGCTATATAATCAAAGTCAGTACGTATCGACAAACGCGACATCCACTCACTCCAAATCCCTTTCTGAGAGCAACTCAAAATGCCTGACATCTTGAAACCAATCTTCCGCAGTGATTCGGTGGTTGCACTTGACCGTTACATCCCAATATTTCTGGTCAATGTCCAGAAGGTCTATACACTCCGTCTCCGCCGAAACACCATTCGTCTTGACACGTGGCGGGGGTTTCCGAAGTTTGGGAAGCACTTCGACAGAATCATCACAAGGGTATAGCTCCACCAATTTCACGATCAACTGTTCTATCCACGGATCCAAAGCACCTTCCACGCTGTGTTCCCGGTCAATATCTCCATCCCGCTTCCGGGCTCAAAAACCTACCCGAGTGGATGTTGGTCGTCCCCCTCCCCTCTGGGGCAAAATTCATATCCACCGAGACTGATTAGGCGACGAGCCAACTTCTTCGCTGGCCAACAGAACTTTTCGTAGGCGGAGTCACCCAGTCCGAAGACGGCAAACTTCATGTCTTCGAACAAGTCCCCGAGCAGATTTGATCGGAGCAGCGAATTCCAGATGGATGTCATGGCCCGCGGCTCTGTACCCGAACCCGTGGTCGCGACCACAAATATGACGAAGGGCTCCGAGATCAATTCTTCCTGTGTAAACGAAAAGAATAAGAAATGTTGATAAAGAGACCAGTGAATTACGTGCTGGAGGATAAGACCCGATGTTGCACACACGACATTGAAAGTGACCCCTGCGACATTCTCTCGCAATCCGATCAGCGACGTCTTGTGCCGTTCCTGCTTCCGTTGCGTACAGAATCAAGATGTTGCGATCCAGGATGCCATCCTCGCCCTCCACAGGTTCGCTTGCCTTATCATGACGAGCACCAGGCGACATCGTGATGGTACAGAAAGTCGATGGGACTCCTTCGGACTTTTGATCAGAACGAAATCACAAGTTTGTCTAAAGTGGTGATCGGGTTTTCCACCGATAAACTTGGGTAAAGATATTGCGGAGATAATGCTTTGTCCCGGCCCGGATTACCCTGGAGCTGCGGTGCGTCGACAACACGCGCCCTGATAGTAAGATGCTTGGTGTCGTGACTCACTTGGACACCGTGGGATACCAGCCAGCGCAGCAGAATGACGTCACCTGAAATCCGACTCGATATAAGGGGCGTCCGACATTCTCCATCTCCCAGTCTTCTCATCATGTCGGAAACATACAAGACTAACCCAGGTCAGAGCACAGACATCCCGCAGACCGAACAGTATTTCAATATCTTGCCACACCCAGCGGTCGGTCACACCCATCATTCAACACACACCGTCGTCGCTGATTTGACTACAGAAGTCGAACAATCCCGCTGATCTTGTCGGCTCTGGAGCAGGGCTGACGGACAACCCCGCAGTTCTAGCGCACCATGCTCGGGAGCCTCATATTCCCAGCCAAGACATATTGAACAAGTTGGATGCACCGCTAGTACGACGTCTCGTGTAATAATCATTGCACTCAAAATTTCATCGATCCCATTGTTTAGAGTCGAGAAGAACTCAAGAAGAGGTCAGAGGAACTGAACAAATAATTGTGCCAAGAGACGATTTACTGTAGGATGTGTCAGGAGAGGGACGTTCTGTAGTCGGCTGTGGACTTGTATCTTGTGCGATAAACTCCCTTGTTGGTGCGGATGACATTATCCATCTTTATGGCTTAAAGCTCCATGGTAACGAAGCGATCGGATTTGGAATGGAGTTTATGTGCCGCACACGGACCGCTCCTTTGTCTTGCCCATGCAGCTTCGTTTCGGTTTCGACCTTTTTGGGTTCAAGTACGTTCCCTCTTGCACGGCTCGTCAACGACGCTATTGTGATCCCTTGTACTTCAATTGTCCTGGATGCCGTTATCTCTCCCTCGAGGTACGTCTTGGATCAATGTTCCCCTTGGTAACGTCGAGCTTGAGGGCGTTCACAGGCCCAATCGACGATGCTGATTAGACGAGATCATTCTACGGTGGGCTTTTATTCCCCGAAAGTCATCCGTGTGCCACTCATGTTGAATCCCTCTTTGGGAAGACAATGGAAGGGCTTGTTAAAAGGGGAGTGGCAGCAGCAGCACTGGAACATTCATCGATACCCATTTCTTTCTCGTTCGTCGCTGGCGACTCGTCCACACACTCTCTTTGAACACAGTTACATTCAGTAATCGACGCTATCAGGACTAACGTGAAGCATCATGTTGTTTTACAAGACCCTCGTTATTTTATGCTGGAGTTATGCCGCTGCATCCTTTCCATTGAACGCAAATCTTCAGCGCAAGAGAGATGTAAATCCCGCTCTTGTTCCCTCGTTTGGGTGGCAGGCCGGAGTCAACCCTGATGGTCAGTATATCTAGTCGTTCACGTTAACTCTTGATAAACATCGTCCATCGCCTCTAGGTGCAGGAAACTGTGATGGTGCAGTGAACGGTGCTAATGGGAAACCCATTCGGGTGCCATGTCAGTGTCCCCCGAACTCGACCTTCTTTCTTTCGGTTCGTCACCAGCGGAACCCCTGCCTTCATCGCTGGCCTTAACCCAACTTTTGCAGGCTCTCAACAACAACGTCGCGGCCGGTTTCGTCACGACGAATCCCACTGTGAAATTAAGCTTCCCGACGGACAATAGCACTGCTTCTCAACTTGCTCGTTTGAACGCTGCCGCGGTCACCTTGCAGAATCTTGAAGGTCCAGGTGTTGGGTGTCCCATCTCGTCGACCACCTTTACCGCACAGAACAAGGCCATCCAGGCCGAGGCGTCATCTTCCAACGCCACGCCTACAGTTTCTCCTTCCGCTCCGGCCACTTCTGGTCTCGGCACCAGCCCTAGTCAGACGAGCAGCGGTGATCCCAGCTCTGTCACTCCAAGTGCCACAAATGCAACATCGGCTCCGACATGCACACGCGCATCCCCCCCACCTTCACCTGTCTCAAATACCACAGTTTCTGCATCGACATCCAGCAACACTACCACCCCAACAGATGAACAGGTTTCTGCTCTTGCGCCACCCCTGGGATGGCAGTCTGGTATTAACCCCGACGGTACGTATCCCATCTATCGAGATGTCCCAACTCAGGAACGTCTCAAGGCACTGGAAACTGTGATGGAGCTGTAAACGGCAAAAATGGGAAACCAATCCTCATTCCATGCCAGTGCCCACCAGACCAGGCGCACTACATCTCGGTATGATCCACGCTTTCTGATTTCTCCATCTTCTGATGGGATCCACCCCAGAATCTCACTGCGAACATCCGAGTTGGACACGTGGTGCTCAATCCCTCCGTCCTCGTAACGTTCCCGACGGATAACAGCCAAGCATCTCAGAAAGCTCGTCTCAATGCTGCTGCAGTCACCATCCAGAACTTGAATGGTGCAGGTAAAGGGTGTCCCATTGCTTCCACCAACATTACTGCACAATCTAAAGCAATCAATGCGGAAATCTTGGGTTGATGTCCTGGAGACATTATCATTATCGTATTTCGTTCACGATGTATCTACCGATGTGTAGCATAGCCAATGTATCAGCAAAGTTGTGGCAGTGCACGCTTCATTGGTCATGTGACATATCAACGATCACGTGATCAAACCGCAACACGGTTTGGTAGCAACCACGAAATGGAGACGCGATCTTGACTCGTAAAAGTCATGGCTTCCTCGTCGTCGCTCGCGCTCAGCACGTTGCTCTCGACGTTACACACGCATTTAAACGCTCAAACCCAGCTATTGCCACAATTACATTCCCAACTTGGTCTACCCGCCACCGCGCTCGAAGATGAGCTCGAAGAACTCCAGCACAACCTCACTCGAGCGGTAGAATCTCAAATCGACGTACGTAGGAAACAGGTAGACGAATGGGAGACGAAATGCGAAGAGGTCGAAATCGGATGTTCGCGATACGCACGCGCGCTGGGTACGAATGCCAAAGTCGCCGGATCGCTCCACGAGATCAAGTTGGAAAAGGTCCTCCCTCGGCGACACACACGGGCGTTGGAGTATCAAGAACGCCTGAGACAGGTACGTCGTATCGCAGATTTTGATTTGGAAGAACGAGTTTAATGTTGTGGGATAGGTCTATCACACGAAGCTCGAGCAATTGACAACGTTGACGAGTCGATTAAATGCGCTTGCTCGGAGTTTGGGATCGAGTTATTTTTCGGGCGATATTCTTCGACCGACTGTCTCGGTAGAGGAGGATCCGAATGATCCGAACGCCCTTCGGGATGTTATGCCTGAACGTTTCTCGAAGCTGGAGAAGGAACTGGTGCGAGGGAAAGGCGAAATGGTGAGTCGATCCACACGCCCCACGTTCATTGTTTCTGCGCGGTGGGTTTGTTATGTGGGTGCTGGTGATTGCGGTGATTGATCCTGCTCGGAGACGTTCGATCATCACTCGCATTGACATGGTGGACTGGTACTCGACACATGTATTCTGTGAATCCTAGGGTGGTCGAGCAGGTGGTGGACGTTGTCCGATAGCGGCCTTATCTTGTCTGCTCTGCTTCAATTCCATGTCTTGGAGAGAGAATAGCCATGTTCACTATCTTTTTTAGACGAAACGCCTCACTCTACTCGGGGACGTGTTCCTCCAGCTTGATTGGCTACACACAGAACTTGGCGTTGATCCACCAGAAATTGATGACACTCCTCTACCTGTCGCTTCGTCCTCAACACTAGCAGTTCCCGCCTACACACTTCCCCGTTCATCATCTTCCACCGCCCAACGAGCGCCGAGCGTAGATCCATTTCTCGAGCCAACCGGCACGCCCACACCTTCGTGTCAAGGTGGGTCCGGCACCAAGCTCCTCTTCCGCTCCGCTTCTCCGAACCCAACATCGCCATCCGAGTCCAGCGCAGATCATGTGCGGGAATTTGAACACGCGTTTTCTCGTTTCATGCAGCTTTTGGACTCCTCACCGACGCCCGATCCCGTGCCCGCCACCCTTCTCGGTTCGCTTGTGATCGAACCGACGCAGAAGATGATGTTGTATGCAGAGCAGCGATGTTCTGAGTTGACGGAGCTGAAGAAGCGGAGGGAGACACATATTCAAGCCATGTATGATCAGTTGGAGTCGCTCTGGAGAAGAATGGGAGTGGCCGATGTGGCGATGGATGCCTTCGTTGAAGTGAGTGGCCTGGCCCGAGTCCGATTGTCATTGACGTATGTTGGCTGCAGGCGAATCGCGGGACGACTCCGCAAGTCATCCAGGCGTACGAAGAAGAACTGGAGCGCATGATTGACCTCAAGCGAGAACGAATGGGAGAGTTCATTTGGAACGCCCGGTCTGAGATTGAGTCGCTATGGAATGAGCTGATGACTGGAGAGGACGAACGTGCAGACTTTGCTGCTTTTGTGGACGGTGGGTACACTTGCATAAAGATTGCCACCGGAATGGAATTCATGCTTCGCATAGATGAACACACGGAAGATCTGCTGAGCCAGCACGAGCACGAGATTGCGCGGCTCAAAGCAGAGGTCAGACTGAAGACACCTATGTTGGCATCCATCAAGAAATACTTTGACATATGTGAAGAGGAAAAGGAATTGGAGCGGGCCGCTAGTGATCAAACGCGGCTCCTCGGCCGAGGGGGCGGTAGGGATCCAGGTCGATTACTAAGAGAAGAGAAGATGAGGAAGCGGGTGGGAAAGGAGAAACCAAAGGTTGGTTCCTCGCATTTTTCAATTGTTCATTGCTTGTTTAACTCGACGTGCAGTTGGAGCAGCAACTCCTATCGTCCCTTCCTACATGGGAGCAGACCAACGGTCGCCCCTTCCTGGCGCATGGAGAAAGCATGCTCCAGATTCTGATGGAGAACATATCCGCAAATGAACAAGAAAACAAGAAGAAAACGGTCACGTCACAATACTCGGTGCAAGCACTCAACGCGAACAAGCCCACCGGCCCCCTGACCCGTAGCCGCAGCCTAGAGCCCACCGGCAACGCCAACAAAGCTGGTTACGTCCCCGGAAAATCGAATCACCCACCTGCTGGCGCTGTCACGCCTGCGGTGAGACCGGCGTCGTCGATGTCCCAGACCACGACCAAACGACAAAAGCTTGCGGATGGTCGCGCCAAGCCCGTACGAAGCTCGTCACCAGCAAAGGGCCGCACGCCGAGCGGACCCGCATCTGTGCTACCGAAATCGGCCATTCCAGTGGCCCTCCCTGCGTCGCACGTCACGACGCGGTCGAAGCATACGGAGGGATACACTTCGCTTGGGTGGGGTCGTGTGCCATCGACGATGCAGCGTACGATGTCCAGGGCTGCCACGAGCGCGAACGTGAGCTCCCATCGACATGCGAGTTCGATCAAGTCGTATGGAGCGAGTGCAATAGCGTCGGGCGTGACGGTGCGGGCTGCCACCATGGGCAAAGACGATCGAGTCAAGCGGGAGAGTTTTCGTCCGCGGCCGAGCGTGGATGGGGTGAGAGGCGGTACGGGGGGTGCGTATCGAGGGATGCCTGCAACGGAAGAGGAGTGAGGGGCCTCCATCCTCCATCCTCCATTTCTTTATTACGTGTGGCCACTGTATGTTTACTCGCTGGCGAGGATGCCAGAGGTTTATTATCTTTATGAATCTTTTTTGTAGTTCCCCATGAATGCTAGCAAGGATTAATGATGTATCCCCTTGACAAGTTCACAATCTTTCGTACAACATGCAGTAGCCTCGAGGAAAGCTTCTCGCCATTCTCACGGGCGGTGATCTACGCTGTCCATAAGGGGGTACAATCTCGTCCTATAAGAGGCGGGCCAACCCACCAGACAAACCTTCGAAAGACACCCCCATCTATCTTGATCTAAGCATGGCAGCGTACACAAGGAATGAAAGATGGCGCCCACGAAGGGGAAAGCCAACAGACCATCGCACCTACCAAACTCAATTATACACCTCTTCAGCATCGTTCGTGCTAAAGGACCTCGAGGAACGTGTGGCGACGCTGTCGGATGGCACGGAGGGATACGCCTCGGAGCTCATTCGACTGCGCCACGTCAAACCGGTAGCATCCTACTCATGGATCGACGCCGCGGTCCCCACCATCGTCGTTCCAGGTGAGTCCCAAGCACAGCACGACCGCCACATCGCCTCATGAACTCTTCCAAAAGGTTCACCCTGGATCTGGGCAGAAGAGCGCCCGCCAGTGAAACAAGTGCCGCTCGACGCAGGTGTCCAGTATATCCATCATAACGCATTAAAGATGGGTAACCACTCCCCCATGTTCCCCCTCTTTGCTGCGATTGATGCATTGCACGACAACTTTGCGTACAAGGACCTCGATTTCGTCGTCGATCGTAATGGTCTGCGAAAGTTGGTGCGGTACATTGAGAATTCATCTTTTGACGACAACTTTCGCATCGACATCGATCTGGCCGGCAAGACGTGCTTGTTTACGCGACAGGAGGAGAGCGCGACGATGGCTGGGCAGAACACGGGCTATGGGCACGAGTACCTCAAGGCTACCACCAGGGTCCCGCCGGGCTGCGAGAAGATGCTCGACCATCACCGCATCATTACCTTTGTAAGTCGTGCATTGTGACCTTGGGATCCTCGAAACGAACGAGTTGTTGCAGAAATTTGGAAGTTTGAATATCTTGCTCGGTTTCACGGCGGATGCGTGCATTGAGCCAAAGACCGTCGCT
>JBBPLN010000414.1:0-21097 GCA_038089815.1 Sutorius eximius | reverse complement strand
GACCGCCGATTTTGACAGGCGTCATTTTCGTCTTCAGAGATGAAGATGCGCTGGTGAAGGAATACAGACCTCACAAGGCCCACGTAGACTACCAAGAGGTTATAGCGCCTTACATCGAAGGTTGGTTATGTGCCCTCCATCGGAGCGTATTCCGATTAACGACACTGTTCCGAAATCCAGACAAGCTAATATTCGATATTTACTGTGACGAGTAACGATAACAAGCAAAGCACATATGAAGAAAACTAACTGTGATCGATAACTTTTGTGTCCTAAATGTACTGCGTGCGAAATAAACAGTCGAGGCGTGCATATCGACGAGGCTGTAACTTAGTCGTAAATCGGTAGTGGCATAAGCCTGCGTCATGCACACGTGAGGAAATGCTTCGCAAGAGTCCGTGAACCACTCACTTGTCAGCATTAAACAAGAAGTTCTCGCCATCATCTTCATCCTCCAAAAAGTGCGTCGGAAGTAAAACTAGAGGTCACGTTTCAGACGAGGATACCAACCAAAGCAAAAGGCTACCTGACCTAGATGACCGCGCACGGATTTCAGCAAGTGTTCCATTTCACTCCACTCTCCCTTGTCGAAGGGCTGAGGTCCCCGGATACTCTTCCCTCTTCCCAACTCTTTCTCTTGCGTGTGTTGTGATTTGGGCATGGTCGTGGGCAACGACCTTTCGCTATCCTTTCCATCTTGATGATGAAGTTCTTCGATGCTTTCGCCGCGGGGATGGGATCCGTTCTCTCCAAATTCACTGCTTCCTGACGATGGAACTGGAGGGGTGCACATCTTGGTCTGACAGGGAATGAGAGATGCGATCAAATGATTGACAACCACGAACCCACCGTCTTCGTGAACCGCTCGTGGTAAGCGACAAACTGCTTGTATTGTTTCCAGGTCGTCACCGTATCATCCGGGATCGCATGGAACACTTGGCGATATATCTCCGTCTGAGAGAGCGAGTAAGTCAACAGCTAGGATCAAACAAGTAATTACCGACATTGTGTTCGGCACACGCAACCCAAACATCGTGCCAAAATGCATCCGAGATCGGATCCTCGAAATCATCGGGGTGCACACGTGGCGCAGGTATCGGCACCGACCGTTTGCCCTTGGCTTTTAACCGCTTGTACGCGCTTTTATCGTCAAGTAGATCAGGGGAACCCAAGGGCTCGTCAGCGGTATGGATTGCCCCATCCACCACTTCCCAACCAGCAGCGTGCGCATCGAATGGCGTGCCAGCGTTCGAGACCGACTTTCGAGATTCGTGCGCACTTGGCTGCTCAGCGCCGGAAGGCTCTCCTATATGCAGAGGCGGCGGTCGACCATCAGGAATTTGAGCCTCGATCGAGGGAACTGCCGCGCCACTAAATCCGACAGGCCTCTCTTCGTCTAGAGGGCACAGCGCATGACCTTCCGGAGCCGATGCTCCAGAACCGGGGTGGCACATCTCGCCATCTGGCACGGATGGCTGGACCATGTTCGACATCGATTCGGAGACGGCGTTCTCGGCAGCTTGGACACCTTTGACAAGTCAGCAAGACATGGGTGACGAGTAGAGAAATCACGCACCTTCTCTGATTCCTTGCGCCGCGCCATGCAACGCATCCTGGAGCGGTTGCTCGTGCGCTAACTCCGTAACTGGACGACCAGGGGGCTGTTGTTCTCCATTCGGATCCCACGGTTTCTGATCTCGCTCGAGGAACGATGGATCATCATGTGATGCATGGTCTTCGTCACTCAAAGCATCGACGTCGATTCCGACATGCTCTCGCATCAGCCGGACCCGAAGCGTGTGCGCGAATCGCCCTACTTCAAATGGGCGACCAGCCATGGTTCTGGACCCAAGCAAATCAGTCGCGAGGTCAGCGAGAGGCAATGTTCGCCATGGCGCACCCCTCGATCATGTCGGTATCCCGGATGACAGCCGCTACTTCGGAATCTCGATCACCCCGTTGCGATCGCTCATTGATGTTCGCACTCCCAATGATCGCGAGCCTGTCGTCCACGAGACAAACCTTGCCATGAATGTACACCTAAGACCGTTGTTAACGCACAAAAACATGTTCAACGTCGCCTAGCTTACGATCTCGGTAGCCAACGTCCCATCACGCATCTTGGCCCAATTTCGCAAGGAGAACACACGAATGTAATCCTCGGGCTGAGGAAAGTTGAGACGGCAAGCAGATCATAGAGACTGAACTTGCCTCAATATCTTCTACCCGCAGCCGCTCATAAATCGAGTTTTCCCCTCGGAACAGACTACGGTTTTGGCAGTCAAGTATGATTCGTATCTGTCGAATTCAGCCTCAGTCCAACAGTAGACCATGAACCTGGCAAACATACCGCACTAGCATCACTGTGGTCTACCGGGAATGGGAACCCAGGGAAAAGTGGCATGACGATGCAACACCTCCACGGGGTGTCCTCTCGTTTTGCGCGAATGATCCGTCGGACCAGGGCATCCCCAATTCTGTTCTCGATCTCCACGTCGTTGACCACGGTCCTTCAAGATGAACTAAGCCCTGCTCTCGACTCTACGATGCACGTGCTTACGAAGAGATGAAAAACTGGTTCTCGATGTATACGAAATGCTCCGAGTTGTCGATCGCTACCTCCGATCAGGACAGGCACCCACGGATGTACCATGAGAACTTACCAGCTATATATGCATCTTGGATAGAATGCTCGATCCGATTTGGGGTACCAAGCGACCATGGACCGGCCGAACGACAAATCTGCATCTCGCAGGTCCCTGTGAGACCCATCGCCTCCAATTCCCCAGGCCTAAACTCCGGCGGAGGCAATAAGAACGGCATGAGCCTCGTGTGGTTCTACGCGAATGAAGATATCATGATCAGACATCTCGTATCAAAAACATGCCTTACCTTGATACGCAACAACCAGTTCCATCTACGATCATCCATCAACATCCAAAACGTGTTCGTTGATATCTGGCACACCTTTCTATGAAATGTCGAGCCAGATCACGGGCTGGTTGACCGACAACTTGCACCCCAACATCGTGCCTGTAGGGAGTCAGCCTCTTCAATCCCTAATCATTGCAACAACCTACCAAGGCATCCTTGGAACCCTGGAACGGTCGTACATGTCCTCTTCAGGCTTATGAAGATTATGGAAGTCCAAGACTCTCGGATTACTATAGTCCTTTCCTGGCATACCACGAAGGCAGTAAGCACAAGTTTGCGGGGTGAGCTCGTGAAACAAACCAGTCCATATTTCTGTTTTGTCTGGCGATAGTTCTGGATCGTCAACGAGAACATGTTGGGGGGTGTCCCACCTGGAAGTAATGAGACATCTCATTGTATTACAAATTAATCGCAGACCTTCCGAAGCAAAGATCTATTCCGCCCATGAAGGCAATGGTTTGGTCGATGACGCATATTTTTTCGTGCTGAAACGAGGAAAATCAACAATCTGGACATAGGGAGATGTCAATTTATTAGCTCACATGAGCCCAGTAAAATGTGCCCGTCTGGAAGTGCGAAGGGGATCGCTGGATCATGATGTTTTCGTGAAGGGATGACAGCTTCTGTTTCGCGTAGCTAGCACCGTGTCAGAGAAGGATGGAAATGATATTGAATATTGCCCACTTGCTATCTGTTGGTGTCGTGCGACTCGACACTTCAAGACTATTGAACGTATAAATACATAAAGCATATACGACGGACAGACGCTCACTATAATATCACATAAATCTTGACACCTTGGCTCGCCTTTCGCTGCAGAATCCTATCCAATCGGTACTTGTCTTTGCCCGGTCGCCGCAGCTGTAACTCTGCGATAGTTAGGCAAAATAACTCGATTCTCCGAGTGATCAACCATACCGGGAGACAACCACCAATCATGGATATATATAGTCTCCTTCGCCATCATGAGCGCTCTCGACAGATTCCACATGTAGTCGCGCTGTCAAACGAGGTTCGGTCAGCGGATGCGACAACCAACGACAACAAATAACAAACTGACACCATCCACAAGCCACTGTGCCGCGACGTTCATCCGGATTGGCGCAAAGCTACCGAAACGATTTGGGGTCACAAATGCACATATATCCGCAGCCTTCTCCAACGCCGTGATCCATTGCAACATTTGGCGCTAGAAAAGGAAGGTGCGACATTAATCGCGATCCAGGCCTCGACACCGTACCCACCTCGTTTCTCGCAAACAGTTTGAGCCGCATTTGCGAATTCTGGACATAGAACGTGTGCTTCGAAACGTCTTGCGAGCGCCTCTTCCGCTTCCGCTGCTCACTCTCGGACAACGTTCGGTCCTGTGGCTGACCCTGTTCTTCAACTTGCTCGTTATGAGACTGGGCGATTTGAAGAGGCCTAAGGTGCGTAGAGGGATCTAACATCGGAGTGGGTGAGAGGTGAGATGCGACCGAGCTCCCTGAAGACGCCGTCTCATGTCGCACATGCCCGGGCCGAGGGGTCGAGTTATCCCCTTGGTTCTCAACATTGTCTATATTCGGTGTCGGTCGTTTGCGAACATTAAGGGCCCTAGCTATCCTGCCAGTGATAGAGCCTATCACCGACGCACAGTCAGCCCCTGGCGCCCGAGGTAGTATAACTTCGTGCACGGGTTCTGCAGCGTGGAACTCCCTGTCCGCGGGTTCCGGGCGGAGGAGGTGGAGACCCTTGCGATAGTAACGGATAGGACGTACAATCTTGAAATCTAGGTCCAATAGGAAGACATCCAATACAGTCAACTGTCATGCTGATCAGAAGCGGACAACAGAAAGGAAAAGAACACAACTTCTCCAGGCTCTTCGAGAACAACCAAATAGCTATCCCGCACGGTACACCAACGAGACTGCTTTCGATCTCTCCTGCTCGTGGATTTGCGTCCAAGTCCTGGGTTATTTCCAGAGGGCTCGAGACGCAGGAAGCCCCCCTTGTACTGGATTCCGCCGGTTTGTGCAAGGGATATGAACAAGGCGCTGACTTCAAGAAACCCCGAAAGTCTGTTCGATGATGGATGGAACATCTAACAAGGAACCGACGGCATTTAATCGCCCGGCACGCCCACAGTCTCAACGACGCACCACAGCACGAATCAGCTTGATAAGGTAGTCTTCCAGAGCTTCACGCTGTAGTAATGCGAAGTCTGCTTGCCGAACATGTGTTCCCCCACCTCCCATTTTGAGGAAGTTAAAGTACGGTAGACCTTCAGAACATAGTTAGGAAGATAATCGAATTTAAATGAATAAATACATACTAGTTCGTGGAAACTCTGGAAGCTTGTCCTTGCTGCTGCTGAATGCATTAGATATGGTGTAATGAGTATGCAACGTGATAAAATCTCGAAGTTGCCGGTAAATGACCCATCGAGCAGCACCGTTTGCATATTCGCACTCGATACGAAACACAGCCTTGTGTGCGTGCGATGGATGGAGGCTGTCACTGATACGAATACGTAGTCGGTGTAGTAAAACCGGGACACGCCGATAACCCTTGTCGTCCCGTTCCAACCACAGGCCCAACATTAAATTGGAGAGACCACCCGTGATAAGCTCGTCGATAATGTTCACGTCGGGTGATGCAACGGCATGTGCTGTAGGAGCCGAAGGCGACTGTCGTATGACGGATGGAATAAATGCACGTAACTTTCCCCACTTGTCCGAGCCCACGGAACGCTTTATTGACCTGGGAGGAAGAGTCTGTGATTGCCGGGTGTCCGTGTCCGCCGAACCCTTGGGCGGCGAATCGTCTTGTTTGCCAGGAACAGCAGAGTTTTGTCTAGAAAGACGGCTATCATGCTTCAACGGTTGTGAATCTTGAGGCTCCTCGAAGATGACAGGGTGCTTTCCATCCATGGATGATTCGAACCACCTTGCGGAAGTCCGACTTTCGTCTTGACCTCTAGTCTCCCGTGCCTTCCCCTTCCTGTCCATCAAGTCTTTGTCGACGGTCGAACCAGCTAACTCCAAGGCCCCACGAAAAGAAGACTGACGTCGATGATGAGAGCGTGCCTGAGAGGGGAACCGAGCAAGTTCAGCGAGGTCGTTTTCGAACGGCTCTTCATTCTCGTGCTGATCACCGAGGGCAAGGTGGGTGCCAATTGGGGAGCTAGTGGGGGTGAATTGATATGATAGAGACCGGGGAGGACCGGTCCGAGCAGAAGGTGTGTCAGGGACTGAAGACAAAGGCCGAACTGTTCTCGGGACGCTCGACGAAGAGGGCGTCGCTATGTGCAAAACCGGTCGTTTATCATGAACTGGTGTCCAAGTAGCACCTCCGGACGGAAGCTGGGGATTGGGCTGGGGCGTTCCGTTTGCATGGCCACCGCTGTGGCTGACGGCGAGTGCGGCAGTGACCGTATCAGAAACGCTGAGTGGCGGTCGATGTGCCGAGTCGGTGGACCGCAACGAGGCTTGCTTGGTGGTCATGCAGACAAAAAGCTCAGATACCAGAGGAAGATAAAAGGACAGGATGCATCAGTGGCTGAGAAGCTCTCGTTGATGTGGCGCGAGCAAGAAGGATCACCCTATTTGTCGATTACGTCGATCCCCGGTCGAGAACGGAAATACGTCTACACTATGTGGAAGGGTACTACCAACTGTCCAGTCGCGCGTCAAGGTCTCCTGGAAGCTGGCATCCGGTCGCGACACACCACGACGGAGCGATGGAAACACTAAGCTGGAACAAGTACCGCGCCTACCCACTCCAACAAGCTGCATCCTTTCATCCGAGAAACGACTCACGGTAGCCGGTGTCATCATGTCGGCGGCGCAGCAGGCCAGCACCTACTACCTTACAGATGGACGATCAATACTCACGTGGAACCCAGACCGGGCCATGGTATCCGTTGATCAACCTTTCGGCCAGTGTCACATCGGCATCTACCGTGCTTCCAAAGTTCCGGGGCTGCCACGTGCCAGGAGAGGTCAGATTTGCGCGTGGTATAATGCACTAACATCTTGTATTTGATTGCGGCGAGTGCTTCCAGATACCGTCGACGTACTCGACGAAAATATGGCCCCATTCAATGTACCGATGCTCTTCGCGAGTACGTGTCGCCATACCTCTGTTCCCTATGCCGCCTCGGTTCATCGTTGATTTGTTGGCTTGCGGGAAATGTGTGGCCGTCACTGACGGGACATCATCTGTCGTTAAAACCGGCACCAACCGACTGAGAGAGGACTCGGACGGGGTCAAGAATCTAACACAAGGTGGATTGGATTGAAGGAACGCACGCGCAGGGTTGATTTGCGGCGCGACAGAGATCCGTTTGGCAACGGGTTAGGTGATCGGATCCACAGACGTGAGGGAATTGGACGGGGATGCGCACGGAAACATAGTAATACATTGCACGATGTGGGTGGCATTCATGTACACGCGAGAAACGAGATGGTCAACGAAACGTACATGACATAGCCCAGCACGACGGATCAAGGCGGGATCAACATGGACTCGACGAGATTGATGTCGTCCTCCTCCACTTCACTTCTGCTGTCATCGCCATCGTCTCCATTGTTGTCGTTGTTGATGTCCTCGGATCCAGGGTGGGAAGAAGGACGACTCGGTCCGGGTCTATCGCCGGCGGTGTTGAGACGGGGACGCTTCTTGAAGTGAGGTCGACGGATGGCTATCACGAACGTGGTTGATGAGAAACGAAACGAAAGGACGAGAGACGGACTGACGACAGATGACGTCTTCGTCGATGGAGCGAGGGGCCGCACGCTTCGAGGACATGTCAAGCTTCACGGCCTTTCCCTTTCCCTTGGCCACTGCAGAGCGAGTGGCGGGGCCAGAACTGGGCATGGGAGTCTTGGTGATCACTGCGAGAGTGTCAAAAAGGACTGAGAGACGAAGGATATGGATGACCTACAGTCCATGCTGATCGTATTCCCGGCGACATCTGAAAGAAGGTTAGTCTGTGAAATGAGGGTCTGACCACCGCGATCTGACATGTCGAATCGCGGCGGATGACTCACCTAAATCAGAATCATCGGCGATCTGGGCTGGCACTTCTGCGCCAGCTTGCGTGGCCTGGCTCATCTCCACGTCACTGGACTCTACAGCGATATCCGATTCGACTGCGTTAGGAAGCAAGCTGGAAAGCGGATGATCCATGTTGACATCGACGTCAGCCTCAGCTTCGGTTGATGGGGGAGTGGATTTTTCCTTGGCCTTGATGTTGAACAGAATCTTTGCCTGGATGGTCGATTTCCCTGTACACCACATTAATGAGCCGTCGGAGCGGACGTGATCACACGGCGCACCAGGTACGTTCGTCTTCTTCGTCTCGACATGCTGGCCGAGGCTCGTGAGCCGTTCCGTGTTCTTGAACGCAGAGAAGAGACATGAGATCGCGGTCGCAGTCGCGATGTCTTTGACTATCTGAGATTCTTCACCCATCTCGTCGTCGCCATCGTCCGACTGTCGAAGGATTTTCAACTTGAGTCGGTCCTCTTCCGGAAGCACGTTGTCGCCTTTGAGCGTCTCCCATGAGACCGTCTTCTCTCGATGCTGGTACGCACTCTTGACGAGAGTCTGTGAAACAAATCATCTCTCGGTGTGTGCATGATGTGACGATCACTCGCCTTGACGAGATTGTCCAAGGTGCCTGCAATCTCCGTTCTCACCGATCGTGCCTTTGTCGAGGTCGGCATGTCGTCATCTGACGGGACGGACCAAGCGACGGGGCAGGATTGAATCGCGTTGATGACCTTCTGGATGCTGTCTTCGTCACGCTTCCTCGATGCGATGCGCACGCTGCGCACGTTCTCCTCGACAATTCCGAACGTGGAGGCTGAAGCGGTCGAGGCGTCGAACACGATACCGTCCGGCCATGTCATGAGTCGTGAAGTAGGTCCTTGACGGCCTCTGCCATCCTCGACCGCGAACGACATGGCCGATTCCAACACAGTGCGCATGTACGCCGCTGCGCCTCCCTCCTTCGTCAGCAACGGTACACGGTAGTTGAGGATCGTGCAGTATTCCACAATGGCAGAGGTGATCGTCTCCTTGCGCGCACGCGATTCACTCGGTGCGCTCATTGGTCCCCAGTACCCGGTGTGGTAGTTGAGCAGCCTCGTCGTGCGGTGCAGGTCCTTGGGCTGCTTCCGCATCTGTATCTGGCGCCACCACGACTCGAGCCATCCGGTCGCAACCCTGTCTCTCCAGCTCACCTTGAGCTCGGTCTTGATCGTCTCGTACATGACAACGGCCTCCAGGTTGAGTTCCTTCTTCAGGAAGGTGTCTAAAAAACAAACGACCGTGTGAGCAGAACCTTGAACGAGCGATGCTGAAGCATGTGCTCACCATCTGTGTCTTTCTTGTCCCTCGCCACCTTCATCTTCTGGCCGGGCTTCCATGGCTTCGCGACTTTGTTCTCGCCTTCCAGAAGCATGAATTCCTTCAACATCTTGGCGCTTTCTGCGCGCACGGGCATATCAATCTGCGCCATCTCTTCCTCCATCCGAAGGAGCGCGCCAAAGTTCTTGATGATGTTCCAGGTGCACTGCCGAGCGTCAATCAGACCTATCGCTTTGTCGAGAATGGTACTCACGATCCGCAAGCAGATGGGGACGAGGTCTGACACCAGGTCCGGGTGCGCGCTCAACGCGCGCATCATCTCTGCTGTCGCTGACCCAATCTTCCATCTCCCACCAACAATCTTGTGGTTGTACAGGAGGGGGCTGAACCACGAGGACAGCTGTGTGTAGGTGTGTCAACGTGCGTTCGCCTTGCATTTCACCACATTCTGACATGGGTGTTGAATCCATACCATAAAGTCCACCAATTGCGGTGGAACAGAGAGACTACTCACCTCCATCAACGCCTTGGGCACACGCCTGAATTGTTGTGACAGAGACTGCCACACAGACACCGACATAAATGGGAGCAGCTCCGGCTCCTCGGGGTACCTCTTCATCTCCAGCACGAGCTTCGCCTTCGATGCGCAGTCCTTCCACACACGCTTCATTTCATTACTCATACCCGACGCGTTCTCTTCCCTCAGCATTGTCGCGCTCGTCGTACGCATCCCCTCTACAACAAGCTTCACGTACTTCGCGTACTGTTCCTTCCACTCTGGCGTGTTCGTCCCGATGTACTGCCATTTGTCGCCAGATCCAAGCGTTGTCCTGTACGCAGCGTCGATCTGTCGCCGAAGGTTGTCGTTAATTGCCCCTTTTGCTGGCGTCGCGCTCCCGAGCGTTTGCATGCATTCCATAAGATACTCATCCGCCATGTTCCTCGCCCCCTCCCTGCTCGTTGGGTTCGCCAGCGTCTGCTGCGCACACTTGATCTTTGCCTCGTCCCATTCTACATCGTTGAAGCACAATCGCAGCCGATTCTCCAGGAAGATCGCTGCCGCCGCCAGTAACTGTCGCGACATCAGCACTCCGGTCTACGTCCACACGAATCCATCCTGCACTCACCCCACCATGCTCAGAAAGAAGATCATTTGTCAGCCGGGTCATCTTGAAGATATCCGAGTGGATGTAGTGCGTCTCATTCATGCCCACCATCGTCTCCATCAGCTTCCACACGTAGTCCTGCTGCAGCAGCGTTGCGATCTTGTGCCCATGCGACTGGGTCCGAAGTCCTTGCACAACCTCACAGTCAGTCCATCGCTTCCCTTGCGACGACATCATCAGGTAAGTCTGGATGATCCCTTCCTCCGCGCTCTCTGCGTACGTGTACAGCCGCTGGTTCATAGACAGGTGGTACCCGAGCACCTTGCCCTCGGCCTCAATCAGCTCTGTTGTCCGTATGTCAGATACATTGTGAAGAGAACAACAAAATCCCACCTTTGTCGTAGATCGACACAATCCACGACCCTCCCATCTGAAGCATCCCTTGCACATACGCCACGTTCGCCAAGGCCACATCCACCTGCTCCTGGCTCACAGTCACCCCACCCGTGTCACCCTTCGCAAGCTTCTTCTTCAGATCGTTCGCCGTGCTCACCGCAGCTGTGGCCATCGTCTCCCTCTGCTTCAGCCAGTCCACCAGCGCGTACCGTCGATGCCGTCCACCCGCAGCGATCACTTGCGGCCCGTACATCTCTTTCTCAGTCCCGATGTTCTTCACCGCCTCGTCCCCTTTCAGCTTCAGCTCTGGTAGATGCGATCCATCCCTCTTCACATCGTCCATCAACGGCAATGGAACCACGCTCCCCTCGTCCAACAGTGCCCTGTCCACGATCAGAGGCACGACATGATTTAGCCCGAACCGATCTAGGCCGTTCTGGTTGAACGACTCCAACAGAGACCGTTTTTCCTGTACGTTTAGCTCCCGTTTGTTGTATTTATTGAATTCCAAGTTCCGCTTCACGATGTCCGTTCGAGCGTATCCGATCAGCGCGTGCCTCGTCTTTTCTTCCAGATCGTGGAACTCATCCATAAATTTATCGATTCCCCACGCCACGGTCCCGCTTCCTCCTTCTCCGAGTCCTGGCTCGTCCGTAGTCCCGCGAGCTGCCTTTTTTCCTGTCTTCGTCCCACCCTTGCGCTTCCCTTTCTCCGACGACATCTTGTGTGAATGAGACGATAGAGTGGCTAGGGTGGCTAGAGTAGTACAATGACCGTGCAATGCCCAAACCCACACGCGCACGCGTGTGACTTTCTTCCTTCATTAAGAATTCCATGGTGATTCGACATCTTTGGACGTCGCTCTGCCGGGTCGAGAGGAGAGGAGGACGAGAGCGCGTGTGTGGGCAAGAGCGCGAAGGCCCGGAACGGGAGCCCGATTTGCTGGGTATGGTGTGAGCTGCAGCCTGCGAGGGCGGGTGGGAACACCTCGCGTGGGCGTGTGCACAGCAGTCAGGCTCGCGCGCTCCAGACCCCAGGGGTAGGGAGTTACGAGGTGCCAGAACGTGAGTGGAGGCAGGGTGCGCTGAGCGGGTGCGCTGAAACGGACGAGCGACGAGGTGGTGGCGCCGAGACAAGAGGTGCTGCCGCCCGCTTACGTCGCTTGTCCGAAGAGGAACGCCCACTACTGGATTTTTCCCACCGGTTTACCCCTTTACAGATCGTATTGCTGAGACGTATCCTCGAAGCGGCGAATTTTAACATACCGTTTAGAAGTGAACCTTGGTGCGACAGGTTGATTGCGTTTCACGTTCGGCATCATCTCTTACAGGGGCACGGGCGTTCAGACCCGCATCTTTGTCTCCCTGGCCCTCGTCGTCGTCATCTTTTGCCTCTTGTTCTGCTGGTTCACCGCCAGACCGCCCAAAAGCGAGGAACCAAGATCACGGAAGCACTTACCCGAAGATGGAACCCCATCGTCCAAGGTTTAATTGACAAAGGCACGTCCGTCCGTCGTCGCACCGCTGACATAGGCATACAGAGCGTCTTCTGTGTGTGAAATACGTGGCAGAGCGTTCCTTTCCTCCGTAAGTACATGTACTGCAACATCGGCCAGCAGTGACGATGATAGTCTATTGGAACATCCTCTACAGCAAGCTGATCAACCGGGGGAGATCTTCCATAATTCGTTTCGACATCGTGGCTTATGACATGAGACAACCCTCAAGAGTATCACCATCCCATCAAGTGCATTCCTTGCATGTATCGGAGGTAAGTCGCCACATGGTTGAGTATGCGTCGTTGATCAACCTGTGAGATGGGACTTACGATGGGGCAGGATGAATAGTTGATGTCATCGATAGTAGGGAGTGGGCGTATGGTAGGGAGCGCAGCCGAATAGGAGAGGAGGCCGAGAGCGAAGAGAGAGAAACGCATTCTGTCAAACTTGAGGTTAAGATTGAAAGACAGAAGGTAAGCTTGGGTGCTTTGGGGACCAAAGCAATTAACAGTCAGCATTTAAACCTTTCTGCTGAAGGGGTGTCCTGATGAGGACTGATGAGGGAAATCATGACACGTCGTTAAAAAAAAGGGACCAGTCGACTAGCTGCAACCAACACTCGCACTTCGCAAGTGCCCAACAGGCCTCGTGTTTTGAATCGATCCATATGCTGAGTGAGATTGAGGTTATACATGACGAAACATACCGGCGATCCGTCGATCTCACAAGCCAGAAGACCGAGGAGCGAGCTCAGGACTCAACCATGCGCAGCACGGCACTACAATAACCATCAGCAAGCTGAAACAGACACTTACACATCTGGAACACATGATTAAATGCAGTCCCACATTTCGTTCACACCTAACCAATCTCTGTAAGTCGACTCAAGCCTTCGTAACGATGCGAAGGGTGAATCGTACTACCTATGTGATCAACTGGCCTCACTAGCACGAGGGGACCAGTCACCGAGCCGAAACTTGTGCATCCACGTATGATATAGCTCTCCCAGATTTGATCACCCTCTATCCTGGATAATCGACCTCCTGCGGAAAGGTACCCGCAAAGATGAGTCATCAGGTACTTGAACACCAGAGAGAAGTGCAGTGGATCATTTGATCCACCGGAACGAACTGTAAGAGGCCCCATGTTTGGATCGGGCGATGAGATCTTCACGGTTAGTACGTGGGTTCATGCAAGGTAAACCACGACGATACACCAATTGAGCTGGGGGCTCGCAACCTCGCATAGTGCACCTACGGGGACGACCGTTATCAACGAATGCTGAGATATAGAAAACGCACATACTAGTGAAATGCGGTCCCATGGCAAGCCGAATCGTGGCAATCACGTGAGACGGCCGATCTCCGAGCAGAATGAAGAAGACCAATGGAGTTAAGTGTTAGTATTGCATGCCCTGACCGAGCATGTGGTACGCGTGTAGGGCAAGCCGCCGATATAGACGCCTAGTCAGCAGACCATTGGGTTGAACTTTTGAACGGGTGAGCGACTGATAAAGCACGCAGCCAGGGTGAATGAACCGTCATACAATGGAACGCCTCTAGGTCAGCTGAGTCGTTGCAGATGAAAAGGAGGGTTGGTCCGGTACGTGCCCCGAAAGGAAGGCTATCGCGTAGATTCTCAAGATGCACCAGTTCACTCGGGTTCCTGGCGAGCACCTTACTTGATCGTCCTCGCCATCGTTACTAACCCTGTACAGAGTTCCAGTTCGTTCCTCTTCCGAACACCAGCAGGCCTGTCTTGGTTGGGCACCGTTGGAAGGAGTATCACAAGGCCTTGGGCTTGAACTCTATCGTGGGTTTCGGCTGGGGGACAGTGCAAAAGGAGAAACCGGATTTGATCCACTTGTTGGTACATAGGTTCTCCTGACTGTGCTTCCATTCTTCAGTCTATGACTGGTACGGTTCATTTCATGTAGATAGGATTTTCCTTATAATGGCGAAACTCGTCACGGTCAGTTGTTGCAGGGCAAGATCACGGACAACAAGTACCATTTGTATGTTGTCTTGCTTTGACAGCATCGTCGCGCGCAGACAGACTCACAACTCGGATCTTCGTTCTGCCCTCCATCAGCGTTCGAAATCGTGGCGGGATGCCTGATATCGACGAGAACCAGTTCAGGCTTGAAATTAGTAGGTTAGTCAAGAACCCGATATCGCTCGCATGTGAAGACCGTTCATTATTTCCTCGATCGAAGTGTCCCAGTCCCACCAGTGGACGTAGAGGATATCGATGTATGAGGTCCTTACTGAGCCTTTTCAGGCTGGCTCCCACGCTGATGTGTACTTTATAAGATGAGTATCGACGATGAAAATGGGACACACCACTCGGTCGTTCACCTTGGTTGCGATGTCAAGTTGGTCCCTAATTCCGCGCGACTCAGCCCGTTCCCGATAAACTCTTCTGAGCTCTGATCCTGACTAAAACAAAAGGGCAATCACACCGACAAAGATGATCACCGAGACACTTCATAGTATGCATCCAGCAGCTCGAAGGAAGACTCCTTGTTCATCCCCCCATGCCCAGCTACTCCCAGTTGTCCCCGATGCCCATGGAACCGAGCAGAACGTGGATCGAGGCGGAAGGCGACAGTGGTATCGAGCCAGCCGAGGGGCGGGCTTGGCTACTAGCGGCATCATCGACATCGCGGGTTTGCTAGGCTAGTTGTAGGTGGTAGGGAAGCGATGGTAGACGGAAAGCGATATCTAGCGCTTGCACGCGACGCTACGAGTCTTATTTCTCGATATCGCCACATTCCAGTGATGCGTGCCCTAGGAAACCTTTGACTTTGAGGATTTAATGGCTGACTCAATCAGTGATGGTGCCAGGAGTCCTCGAACAGCGTCTGCATGGACCTGTACCTCGCTGACGATGGGAATATGACAAGAGAGGTTTCATAAAGGCGTGGACGTCTAATACTTTGCCTCGGTTGATTGTGGTTGAAAGTAAAAATAGCAAGTTGAGCATGGTAAACGCAGCAGCAACAGTAACCCTAGTCATTCCTGATGACATCAAGGAAGGATCTGGGTGAATAACACTTCAGTGCATCGAGGAACGATGTGGCCAAGACACGGATCCGAAGCTCAGTACTGACCGTTTCACGATGAAACACGATGAGCGACATGCAAAGTTGAAAACCAAGATGCTCATCTTTGCCCTCTATTTCTATTTCTATAGCGATATCACGCAATTCCGAGTAGTCGATATCAAGAACACCAGGCCTTCTCTTCTTCCGCCGTCTTTCTCCGCGCAAACACATGGATATGTGCCAACCCCGGTATACTCTGCAACCTCTATATCACAAACTCAGCGATAGTCCACAGGGGGTGTATCGCACAAAACATACCGGAGGGTTAACGAACCACGCAGTCTCCCACTGAGACTCCTTCCACCTCCGCCTCACGAACCCGTGTACCTCTCTCCCTGCGTCCCGCACCATCGCCTCCTCCGCCTCCGTCCCGCTCGGCGAGAGAACAAGCTTGTCCAGGGTGATGCCCCAGTCGGCCAACGCGGGGAGACAAGACTCGAGCGAAGGAAGGCTCTCGATGGGGTCAGTTGAGCCCGTGAAACCGCAGAGACCGTCTTGCTCGATGCGGGTATCGATGGAGGGCGGGACCAGCGCAGGGTGGAAGATGGGTACTTTGGTCCAGATTACGGTGTGTTCAATTTCGGGGGGAACTGGATATGTGGTGGTACGCCGTCAGCCATCAGATTCGGGCGGTCTGTGGATACTAGGGGTGTGACGGCTGTCGCACCTGAGTAGGGCCAGTCGTTTTGTATGATGCAGATCAGGTCCGAGTTGAATGGTATATCAGCCTTGAAATGCTCGGGGGGTGGGTAGGGCTCTAGGTATCCGTTCTCCGTGGCAGCGAACGACCGATCGTCCAGTGTCGATATGAGCAACGAAAGGGTATCGAGTTTGCCCCACCGTAGACGATGATTCAAAAGATAGTTGACTTCATCGCGCCCGTCAGCACACACGCGTTGCATGATCAATCGATGATGCACGCACTGACTGTTCCATGCTCCTTCTTGATCCCGACGGCCCATTCGTCGTATCGGCGCTGCAGCTTCCTATCGCGTTTCAGCAGGCCGAGGTCCCTTCACACAGCGTCACGGTGGCGAGGCACGACGATCGTGAACGAAACGTACCCCGAGTTGACAAAGGTCTTGAGCTGGAGCCAAGTGAAGCGAGCGGGGTAGTGGACCCGTAGCTCGTCGATGGTTGGCGGTCCCGAGCGGATGGGGACATGAGTCTCGATGGTCATCGTCGCTTGCAACGAGCAACAACGAAGTTGCCTTCCGACCTTTGTGGGGGGACCCGGGCCGCGCCACGGCCCGAGCTATTTCAGGATCATGAGCACTGCAAACAAATCCGAATTTGAGCTAGAGGTTGAGTAAAAAGTACAGATGCAAAATGGAGATACACTAAATGAGGAGTACCATATCAGCGAAAGCAAATCCAGGCTACTTTTTCGTTTTGCTCTTCTTGTTGCTCGAGTCTTCCTTGTCGTCCGCCTTCCGCTTCCCTCCACCTTTGGTCTCCTTCCCTTTTGCGTCCTTGCCCTTGCCCTTACCCTTCGCCACCTGCTCCTTATCCTGTTTGGGCTCCTTGGGCTTGAAGAAGCCGTCGAGTCGCCCTTGTTGTTTTGCGCTAAGAAACTTTTGGAGCTTCTCTGCACCTTTTCGTACACGTTCTTCACTGTATCAAGGAAAATGTCACATGATGAACAGCAATGCGAAGTAGTCACGAACTTGAATCCTTTTTCTGTTACCAAAAATTGCACCAAGCCTTCGATATCAGGGCCCTTCCATTCGAGCTGCCGAGCAAGGCCTTAAACACATGCACACATGGTTTGGGAATGAACGCGTACCTCGACCTCGGAAGCTGGCAACACGTCTGGTTTTTCAAACAACTTCTTGGCTTCCTTCCACGGCCATTCCTCGGGGATGTGTATTCCCCCTTTCTTCTTCTTGCCGCCGTCTTCCTCATCAGCGGCTTTTTCGTCTTTCTCAGCTTGTCTGGGACGAGAAATGTCAGACCTCTGTGGACCAAGCGGCATGAATAAACTTACTTTTCTCGTAGATGGGCGACCACTCCTTCCAACCCATCAAACTCTCTTATCAATTTCAATGCGCTTTTGGGACCTACGCCCTTGATGGGCTCAAGGTAGTCACAACCAAGTAATATACATAGATCTATAAACTGTATACTTGCGGTCAGCACAATCACGATACGTCGGATCACCACTCACGTGCGACATGTCCATGTCAAGTCCTTGGAGCGCCTTTTCGAGATTTATCTCTGATATGGGTGCTTTCTTGGCCTCGGAGAACGTAAGATGACGGTACAAAATTGGGGTAGCAAAAGTGAGCGTATCCATGTCTTCTGAGCCAGCCGCATACACCTGTCAAGTACGCTCAATGATTGAGTGTCTCATGATTCGTGGCAGCCGTACCTTTCCACCCCTTGCGAGTTCAGCACACTGGGCTTCCGCTTCGGATGGTGACTAGCATAATCATATGTTCAGCGCCCCGAGAGACAATGTAGAGACGACGAACGATGACGACAGGGATACCCATGAGCCTGAGGAGTTTTTGGCACTCTTCATTGTGTTCCCGAGTGACACGAACGGTTCGCCTCGCGAATCTGTCCACCTCTTCGGTAGTACCTGTCTCCTTTGCCTCTTCACCGTCCGCTTTGGCTTCCTCGCGCCTTTCGAAGCGTTTGGCGAGCTACACGTGCACGCGGACGCGTCAGTGATAACTGCGACTCGCGTCCTCCAACGCACTCACCACGCCCGACTTCAACTCGGGTGGTCGCCCGTCAAACACGTACGCAGGCTTGATACCATTCTCCACGATACGAATTGTCCTATAAAAGAATCCCATAAGATGGCTCGTCGTCTCGCCCGCCTCGTTGGTGAGCATCTCGCCGTCCCGCTGCCGCACGGCGATGAGGAACTGGTAGATGGACATGGACGCGTCGATGGCGACTTTGCGGCCAAAGAGGGTCTTGATGTCGTGCTCCACGATGGCCCTTGGTGCGTGTTCGGAGAGGAGTGCGGTGAGTCCTTTGATGCCCATCGTTGTGAGTGCGTGGACGTTGTGTCTGACGATGAGCAGGTGGTGTGACAGTATACGCGTGACTGCGGGACGTGATGAGTGACGTTGACGGCGTCGCTCTGTCCGGTATGACCAGGTGAGATGATTCAGGTCTATCAGGTCTTTACCAAGGTGTGGTACCCAAACCTACCAGAATTTGGTACCCAGACCGACTTGCAATATACTTTATGCCTCACTTTAATTACTAACCCAGTGTCGAGCTGAGATGCTCCCTCAAATTCATCACAAGAATAGCAAAATCTTGATATAGCTGTCTAATTGATTATGAGGCATGATACTTGTCACAAGCAAGGTGATGGCTGTCAGACATACAGAGGGGATTATACAGGACTATCTTGGAACTAAAATCATGATACAGAATGACCTACCTGGTTGTGCATAAACAGCATGTCATTATGGATTATAATTGTTGTGCTGACACTGTCAGAAAACATATTTGGCTATTGCAATCAGGCATGATTGCAATGAACTTGGAATGGTAATTGAGATAAGATTACAGTTTTGTACTGGAGTTGGAATTTCATCGCTAGAGTGTTACAATGCCTCATGCTATCAATTGTGGATTCTGTTGCTTTACTGCTCACCTCGGAACCTCCTCAAGTTTTCCTCTCGACTTACTGTTCAGTCCACCATCCACCACCCTTTTCAGTATCATCCAATCCACTTTTATCATTTAGTGGATGCCTGCATTCAAAGCTTGTCCCATGTAATGTATGCAGCAAAGAATTTCAACCAGCTGGGATCCACCCCATTGCAAAGTGTGTGCTAGAAGGACACAGCACCTTCAGGCAGACCTTGCCCTTCTTGAAAAAATCCCCCAAGGTGAGCAAATGATTTATTCTACATAATTTCAGTGCATGTATTTGTTATGGGTGGACGAATAGGCCAGCCTCACACGGCTAGAACTAAGTCCTTTTTTCATTTTCAATCTCCGACGGGAATCTCCGGGATCTCATCTCGATTCGATCTCAGATCTCCCCGATCCGATCTTCATTTATCGTGGCAGATCTCATCACCTCATGTTCTTCTCTTCCATTCCCTGCCACACCTCATTGCTAACGCGCCGCTTTCACTTCCGCTACTTACTTCCATTCCACACGCGGCCCGTTCCTTTATTTAGTCGTACCTACTCCCACACTTGCCCTGAGGTAGCACGTGTCATGTACGTATATAAAGTAGTTCACTGTGGACCTTATGTCCTCAGTTTGATATATTCGACTTTACTCTCATATACTCTGGCAACGGCCTAAAGTACGAGGCTCTTACGTTGAGCTCACGCTCCGAGAGTACCGATACGTCTTCAATACGTATAGCATGCTTCGCGCTGCACCGCTGAGTCATTCACTCATCGCTCCTCGCCGTCACTCTCCACGTTTATTCCCCATTAAGCCTAGCGCGCTCCAAGCTTGCTTCAGTATTGATGCATGAACTCTTAAATTTTTGCTCCATACACAATAACAGAAAGTACCTTGAATGCTGCAGCCATGGCTGCACCAGAAACAGGTCTACACATGATCCTGCATGAGCTTCAAGGTATATCTTAACTATTGCACAATTTTATGCCTTCTCAAAAACCATTTATCAAGCTGTCAATGACTTCAATGATGTGTGGGCATGTGGCCAGGATGTTTCCAATGAGGTCAACATGGGTGATGTTGATCATCCAGGTGAGAATGTATTGCTTGTCCAGTTTTTCTTTGTGCCTTAACTATGTCAATGATTTGATAGATTTGGGTGCACAGGCACCTCAACTTGACAATATTCGTGTTGAATACCATTCTCATGGCAAGCAGGAACCAGAAGTTTTTGCTTTCTCCAATTTTGTCCATTACCATCATTTGAAACCACCTGTGCCTGACCAACAACAAATGCCATGGCATTCATTCAGAACTCTCCTCAACTTTGAGGTAGCGGAGCTCACTTTGGAGGCAGCTCTCAACAAAGAGCAGACTGAGAAGCTCATCAGACTGTTGAAATGAGCACACAATAAATGTGAGAGCTTCACCCTCAAGAGTCACTCTGATCTCAGGGCAACATGGGATGCCAGTGGGATATTGAAATATGAGAGTATTCCAACTGGTGCAGTCTGGCTTGACAAGGTACTTAGTTTGAAAGGAGAGAGCTTGGAGGTAGGTCTTTAGTGGAGAGTAACTCACTAGGATGATAGACACAGCAATGGGGCAGAAAGACAAGCAAGAACAAAGCCAGAGACTGGAGTAAAGCAATACCAATGAAGCTAAGGAAGTAGCTGAGAGGTTTGTGATCCAGACTAGGCTGTGTGTTGTTAACTCAAGTTCTTAGTTATTTGTGGGTGGAGTGAAGCTCCTTAAGTACGATACAGTAATGTATGGTAGTATTTGTCCAGTGTCCGTGTAAGGAAGGTGTGAATGCACTGTAATGGACATAAAAGGAAATACCCACTAACCAGGTCTAAGGGTTGAAGATAAGGAACTCTTGACCCTGTTTCATCTATCAAGATAGAAGTGGATGTAGAGATAAAGGGTCTAGCCCTTGTATTGTATCTGGAAGTACCCTGTATCCAGATAAGTAGAGTATGGGTAAACCCTGAACCCATGCTCTAGACCTCTTACTAAGTAGATAAGAGATAAGCAATAAGAATAAGAGCGAATAGGAATAAGAGCTCTTATCTCTGACTATCTATGAC